>CAUYON010054122.1:0-53126 GCA_963573935.1 Arctocebus calabarensis
TCAAGAAAATGCCATGAAGGCTATCTGTAACAGTACGATCAAAACATTTCTGAATGTATATGAATCGTGCCCTATGATTGCACCAATGTACAGAATTATGATTCAATAAAATTATAAAAATAAAATAAAATAAAATAAAGTATAAAAAAAAGAAATATTCCTTAACAGTTCCCCATTACTTTTACTATAAAATCTAACTTCTTATAACATCCAAAACATTTCTTATTCATTTACATGGCCCCAGATTAACACCCCAGGCTAACCTGTTTCTATTCCATACTAGATACTTCTCTATTCAGTTTTCTAAGTGAATGAGGTGAGCAATGCAATTTTACAGATAAGCTCCCTCCCTCTCACCACTCTTCCTTCACCATCCAAGCTGTGACATAGGCCTTAACCCCAACCAACAATACTCTCTCTTGCTCACATTCCCAGAATCAGTATCTCATTACTCTAGACTCATGATAGCCCATATTATTTCTATTAAAATCCTTAAGATAGCCTATTATGATCAGCTATTTTTATAACTCTATATTTTACTAGCTGCTCAACTCTATGAAGACAGGACCATTCCTTGGGTTTCTTTGTTTTTTCACTATTATATTATCTCTATTGGTCAAAGCCTAGGGTAACATATGAGTATGTGCTAAGTGATGAAAGACATGGTGATTCTAACTGATAGGCACTCATTGCTGGATTTACTGAGTTGAGGGAGTTTCTAAGCCTGTGATTAGGAAAAAGGGGCCATGAAAACGGATTAGCACATCTGTCAGGTTGAGAAAGTAGGATCGGGACATATACCACCTTACTGAAATCCTTCACCTCTTACTAAGGTTTTCCCCCAGCTCTTTAAGGAGGAGAAATTAGGATTTTATTATATATTAAAATCCTACACAAAATTTGTACATAATTTTTGATATGAGAATAAAATTGTTTAAATAAAATTTATTCTGAAAAAGCTTGTGGGATCAGTTTTTTGCAATACGTCACTGCTATTCTTTTTTATTTTTGAGACAGAGTCTCACTATGCACTCTGGCTAGAGTGCTGTGGCATCACAGCTCACAGCAACCTCAAACTCTTGGGCTTAAGTGATTCTCTTGCCTCAGCCTCCTAAATAGCTGGGACTACAGGTGCCTGCCATGACACCTACCTATATTTTGGCTGCAGTTGTCATTGTTGTTTAGATGGCCCAGACCGGGCTCAAATCTGCCAGCCTCAGTGTATGTGGCTGCTGCCATTCTCACTGAGCTGCAGGAGCCGAGCTGTCACTGCTATTCTTTAGAAAATTTTCACTTAAATAAATGTTCTCTAGATTTAGATATTTGGTAGAATTTATATGATGGCTAAAGATAATAGTCTAGTGTTCTGCATGAGCAAACTTAGAGATATAATATTCCTAGCAGAATGTTGTCTAATATGGGTTAGTTCTCTCAGAATGTGATACATATGAAAAGCAAAGCAATATTAATTAATAATTGTACTCATCAATGATGTAATCACTTCAAAATGGTTTTCCAGTATTTCTTTCCCTGAACATTGGGGAGCATTGGTGAATTATTGTCTCTGTATGGTATGCAGTTTGTCTCCTGAGTACTTACATATATGTAAGATGATTTTGTAGTGGAAGTAAAGGTTATTCAAATTTACAGTTTTCAAAAATGTGTAGCTACTACAAAATCTGGAGATTACAAAATTAAAACTGAGAAACTAGGGACCAGTAAAACGTGAACATGAGTCTTCTATAGAAGGAGTAGTGCCTGAAATAACATGCTCCAAAATAATGTAATCCAAGTTAAATCATGTAGAAATGTTTACTATCGATCATTTCTTAATTCAATGAAACAAAAAAACTTTAGTCCCCTTAGTAAACATTTTTTTCTTATTTTAATAATACAAGAGATGCATGACTTTAAAAATTTGAAGAGCAGTTTAAGAGCATCAAGCCCTGTGTTTACCATTAATAAAGCCCTGAAACTGGTAAATCTTATGCATCTATTTGTATTTATTTTGTTGAGTCAACATACATGGAAAGCACTGAATTCTACTTTGCACTAGAACTGGAACACTAGAAAATATTTATTTTAGAATTTCCACTTTCAAATCCATCAGGAAATTTAAGCAACTTTGGAAATTCTGTATAAAATAAATAGGAAGAAGATTTTAAGTTTTATTAATTATATGTTATATCATTTCTTTGTTTTAGATCACAGTATGATCTGGTCCAAAATCAGTTTTTAGTCTGTCCAAAATCAGACTATCCACAAAGCCTGTTCTCTCTCTCTATATATATAGATATAGATATAGATATAAATGTAGATATATAGATATAGACATAGATATAGATACAGATAGATATTTACTGAAAATCTAAATTTCTTAAGAAATATGTATTACATATTTTAAAAATACTAGTAGAATATTAATCTTAGCCATCTCAAGTTTATTATGCTACAGATGTTTTTAAACCCACCATTTCACAGTTGTCATCTGGAAAATTTTCAAAAAGACTCATCTTTTTTACAAATTAAATTCAATCTTCACTTAACTATTTGGCTTCCTTTCATTGAAATCAAGGGGTCAATTATTCCATTAGACAAAAGCATATAGTAAAAGATCTACATTGCTGTCTGAAAATGGAAATCATTTATGAAAAGGGTAGTTTTATAAAATGTCTTTGCAGTCTTGACAATTTATATTTATCAAATAATTGTCCTCTGACAATATGCACAGTCTCTCTCTTGTGAAGAGAAATAATTAACAATTTAAAATGGTATTTCCACAGGGAAAACATGTTCTGCGTCTTTAGGATTGACAGTATAAGTGTTAGATTTGCTCATATAAATCGCTGCCATAATTCTGGGTCTAATCACACTTAATCCTCTAATGCACCTCTAAATCTTGAGCTCTGACAAATAGCACCCCAACCTAAGTGTACTTACACCAACATTATCTTGATTAGTTTTTGTAGTTGGTTTAATTTTGAGTGGAAATGCATCTTCTCTGAAGATCTTACACGTAAGTTAATATAGTTAAGAAAGTCGGAGGAAAATCACTCTCTCTGATCTGTTGACAGGGTGAAACTTATACATGCTTAAAATCATGGTCATACATCAAGTCCCCCATTAAAGAGGGGGACACACTGTGAAAGAGAACTGTGACAGAGAACATAAGCACTGAAGTCCAAGAGCCTGGTTCATGGGCAGCTTTACCACCTATGGCCTATGTGAACTGGGAAAGCTCTTTCACCAGTTTGGGTCTTGGTGTCCTTATGTACTGAATGGGGGTGATGAGAATCGAATCTAGTTCACATCACTATATGAGGAGTAAATTAAATATTTATACTTTTTATACTAAATACTACTATCAAGTCAGGCGCTCAATAACTTTTTAAGAAACAATGTAAGATTGGGAAGTCACAACTTGGATGATTCCTTTCCCTTCTAAAAATAGGTGATAGGATATCCAGAACCTGACAAATTAGCATCCAGGTAACAACACTTCTAGGACATAGATGACCAAAGAAGGAGTTTTTCCAAATTTTTAATTTTTCTTCTAACTTAATTTCAAACGATGGCCTTCAGTCTTCATATAAACACCTGTGACATTTGGGGAGGTCCCTGATGGGCACTTTGTGCATGCCTCCCTAGAGCTATACTCTGTGCCCCAGAAGACCCACCTCTGGAGTCTGCATCCCTCAGGCTCTCTTGACACCTGGTTTTCTCCTCAGTTAGGTGAAGAGGAGGCACTGGCAAGAAATCAGAGGAAAGGAAGAGAGAGAGAAAGAGAGGTGAGAATATTTACCACTAGTGTCACATCTGCTGTTGTCTGCCACACTGGGATTTGACAGTGGCCCCTGGAAGACCGCCCCTCTTTCATGGTGGCTGCATTCACAGGTTCCTTGGTAGGCCTCCTGACCTTCCCTTCCAGCAGGGGTTTGTTTAAAGACTGCCTGCTGTTACCGGCCTCTGGCTGTTTCACCATCCTTAGTTGAACAGGCCCCTACTTTGAGCTCCCTTCAGTTACCCCTGGGAACATTCTACCATGGGGCCCATACAGGTAGCATTCATTAATTATAAATTTGACCTTTCTGGCCTCTACAGAAACTCATGCTGAATTTTCAAATTTATAGGACACTTCACTATCGCCTATGTGACCTTGAAACACTTATTTGTATAAAATTCAGTGGTTCTTTGGGGAGACATTTCTATATGCAACAAACCCTTCACATAACATTTGACAAGTTTTTTGAAAGCAGAGTACTTTCATAATTTTTTAAAATGTGAGTCACAGAACCCAAAGCAATATTAAAAGCAAACTTATCACAACATGACATAGAAAAATTGCTAGCTAGAAGCGGCCAAGCCTGTGTTCTTTTCTTCAATTACCCTGTATCTATCAGCACATAATTTTAGCAAGGAAATAGCTGAGGATACATATAATTAAACCAATTGTTTACTTCATTAGAAAATATAGGACAGCCATTTCAATCACAAAGTGCTGGAAGTAGAGGCTACTTCTTATGGTTTCAGGGAAGCGTATTTAGAACAAACAAATTGAAGTTATACTTTTACACAGCCGGTAATAAGCATCATTAGTTCACTCACTCTTTGATTAGTTCTGTGGTAGGCAATTTGCAAAATGCTAGATAAACAGTGATGATCAAAATGGACATAGTCCCTGTCCTCTAGGTCACAGCAGGCAAGGAGGAGTTAAAGCAGCCTGCCTGGCACCTTCTTGCCCTTTGTAGCAGTAGGCATACAGGTGTTGCTCTGGGCAAAAAGAAAGTGACAGAAACTTCTATTTAATTTCCATGTCTACTGGATGTCCAGTCAAGCAGACACATGATACCTGTTTATTAGGAGAAAGGAATTGTCTATATTAAAAATGCTAGCAGGATGTCCTTGCTCAAAGATTCCTGATAGTAAAGAAATCCAGAACATGTGTAAGGCATGGACGATACATGTAACTTGGACAGCTCTCTGGGTTATGTGTTGGTCTGTTTGGGCTGCTAAAACAAAATGCCACAGACTAGGTGACTCAGCAGAATTTATTTTCTCACAGTTCCGGAGGCTGGTAGTCTGAGATAGGGGTGCTGGCATGATTGGATTCGGGTGAGGACTCTCCTCCTGGCTTGCGGATAACACTCTCTTGCTGTGCCTTCACATGGCTGAAAGAGACAGCACGCACCTCTTTGGTATCTCTTCTTATAAAGGTGCTAATTTCAATAATAATCCCTCACCCTTGTGATCTCCTCTACACCTAACTATCTCCCAAAGGCCCCACTTTCAAACATCATCACATTGGAGGATAGAATTTCAACATATGAGCTTCTAGGGGACCATGATTAGGTCCATAGCATATAAAAAAAAATTAAGACTCTGCATTATTTCAGGACTACCCTGTGGACCTCACTTAGAGACGTCACTGATCATCTGACATTGGCAAGCATATCTTTATGAGAAAGAAGAACCGTAAGGCATCTTTGATGCTCAGAGTGCTGTGTCTTTCACACAAGCCTCTGGATTTCCTGAACCCTTGAAATTCTTAGTATAGCTTCATGCTCAGTACAATCCCTGGTGAACAGATCCTATTTGACCATCTGATTCTCTGTATTAGCTCAACCAGCTAGTGAGGTTGTCATGCCCTCAGATCACACATAATTGCAATTTTGATAAAGGCTATAAGGAAAGGTACAGGTGTCTCAAGACAGTATAATAAGAGGACCAAATTTAGATGCAGGTGTCTGGGAAGCATTCCCTGAGAAGGTGACTTCAGGACTAAGGCTTGAATGTCAGGTTCAGATTAGCAAAGAGGATTACCGGTTGGGGATAGGGGTGCAGAGTTATAAATTTCCTTTCATTATTCTTTGTATGGTTAAATTTTATTGATTTTCTCTTTTTATTATTGTCCTAGCATGTGATTAAAAACATTAAGAGTTTATCATACCTGATGTTTAAGTCATTTAAAAATACTATTTATTCTTCAATTCTTAGCTCAAAGGTTCTCTGTTCGGTGTTCACTGTCTGTTTCCCTCAAGTGTCTGGGAGATAAACATTGCCACGTCTCAGGAATCTCCTCCACTCTTCTCTGCCCCTTGTCCTGCCCTCTGACATGCTTCTTACAGCATTTATTACATTGAACATTTATCACACTTATCACACAACCTACCTAGGAGAACCTTGATGGAAGATGCAACCTTTTATTTATCTCTGTATATTTTTGCTATCTTTGTTTTCACCTTATATATTACTATTTATCTTTGTATGCTTGGCACATAGGTGATGAGCCACATTTGAATGTCAAGTAAATTAATATACCTGAAGTTGTAAGTGTTGAAAACATTTATCTCCATTAGTATAGTAAGGGTTAGGAGTATTAATTTATCCTGGAAACCATTGAGTATAAGTGAAATGATTATCAAAATATTTAATTCTTCAGTGCTAGAATGGTTAATAGGGCTACTCTCTATTCACAATAGTTTGGTTATGTGAACACAAAGATACTGTAATATAACACTAATGTACTGTTTTGTGTGTGTGTTGCTGAGATTTTGTGTGTGTGGTTAAGATTGAGGATTTTAGATAATTTGCTTTACTGGTGACTTTACTTAGAAAAATAAACTGCATTGACAAAAAGATAATAAGCCCAAGAAGCTTAGAAAATCCAAAGGACCTAATAAAAGAAAATTCAGCAATATTATTTATTAAAACTATTTTTTTTTTGTTTGAACAGAGCTTCCAGCTATCACCCTGGGTAGACTGCTGTGGCATCACAGCTCACAACAACCTCTAACTTCTGGGCTCAAGCTATTCTCCTGCCTCTGCCTCCCAAGTAGCTGGGACTATGGGTGCCCACCACAATGCCCAGCTTTTTTTTTTTTTTTTTTTTTTGGTTGCAGCTGTCATTGTTGTTTGGCAGGCCCAGGTTGGATTCAAACCCACCAACTCAGGTGTATATGGCTGGCGCCTTAGCCACTTGAGCCACAGGTGCCAAGCCTAAAACTGTTTTTTGATGGGTTAATTAGGCCCTGTGGGAAACATATAGTTGTATTTCAAGAAAATCCAGAATTAAAGTAGAAAATGTTCCCCATAAACTCATGAAGGAAATCATATTCATAACAGCCAATAGCAATGCATCAATTTAAAACTGGAGTCCTACATAATAGTCAATCTTTAGTGTAATAAAAATGGTCATGGCAAAGGTGAGACCCAAAGTGTGGGATTCGGAGAAGGCACATCCAGAATTGCAAGGAATAGGTTAAGTGTACACTGCACACAGATAACCTCCGAGGATCCAGAAGGAAAAGAAACGTGAGCCACACACAATATGAAGCCATACTTTCCACTCCTTCTCTAATTAAATTCTCAAAGCAAACAATACAGAAAGGTGGAGGGTATGTCGACGTGTGGAGAGTTGATTCTCTGGATAGAGGAATGTGGACTCACACTCAGCTTGGCCAGATTTTGGGTGGTTTCTTTTTGTTGTCTTTTCCTGTTTAGAGCCAAGACCAGGGTGAATTTCAAGCATGATATGCTGACAGGTACAACTTCAGGAGTTTTTGTTAGAGGCCTTTTCTAATACCAATCCAAGTCTCCAAACGTATCTTTACTCAACCTGCTGTCTGAGAAAGAAAATTGGAAAGAATAACTGGGGAGCATTCGAAAATTTTGGCAACCTATTTTCAACTTTTCCTAAAGTGTTGGAGAGGGAAGGATGTTGAAATCTCTACTGATTCCTGAATTCTGCATTCCTGGGTCTGCATGCAGAATTTAGCTTTTTATTCCCATTTCCTTCTCTTCTCATTGACAAAGAGGCTGGCACTCCATCCTTCACTCTGCTGCTTTAACTTGGCACTTGTATCTCTCTCTGGCTTCTTGTTTGTAGGTCCAATGTCATGGCCTGGGGCCCAGATAAGGCTAGCTTGTCATTCTACCTTGGAGCCAAATGTGAAAGTGAATTTGAAATACATGCTTGAAGTTATTACTAACCATATACTCTAATGGTCATTATTAGGCATGATAATAAAATAAAAATAATATCTGAGATATATAGGTATAGATCATTTAGACATTTGATAATATTTTATTTTGTCAAATCTAAGACCATGATAAGAGAGGCTATTATTTTAAATATCATAAAAGAAGGAAAAAATGTTCCCAACTCAATTCTTGTTCTAACATACACCTCTTTTTCAGACATGGTAATCTGTGAAAAATATACATCTGCAAATATGAGAAAAACTGTAGCTAGAGAAGATTTACTTTTTCTAACACATTTAAAAATGTATTGAATATAAGGATAGGTCAGAAGATCTGTGACTTCCCTCTTTGTAAAGTGGGTAAATCTCTGTTATTCACATCGGTGCTCCTTAAAGCCTTTGTAGAACATGCTCAGTCATTTCTATTCCAAAGGAACCCAGAGCTTTAAGGAACATCTAGCAATATCTTGCCAATGTTTCACTCTTGGAAGAGTGTTAATATTTTATTACATTATGGACTAAAAAATGATTAAAAAGTAATGTATCTATTTACCCTTCATGTCTTACAATTTGCCAATTCATGAATATGAAGAGTAAAGAGAGGGGGAGACAGAGATTGTGTGAAATTCTTAGCATTAGGATTTATGATGTACCCTTATTTTTATTTAATGAAATATGTTTCAACCAAATACTATTATTATTTAGGTGTTTCCTTCATTTACACCATGACTTAAAAGGACTTTTAAAAGGTACCCTGAGATGCTAATCAATGTTTGCAATATTATTTTCCTAAGACAAAATGAATCCTACGCAATTGACTAAGAGATAAACTTCATTATATAACTCAGTTCAAAGTTGGGAGCTTCTTGTACATTTATGAATGTGATTAACATGCTCACTGGGCATAAAACGGTCATAATATGATCAATAGATTTATCTTTAATTTCTCAAATGTCCTTTACAATCTCAAAGTGTTAATATAATTATATTAACAGAACATTTTCTTATTGGTTAAGATAAATGAAATTATCTAGCTATTCAAATTTGCCAATGTAGAATAATCAAAGGAACAACTTAATTACATAATAGTTTTCCATAACACTCTTCCAAGACAAACTCAACCATAATAAACTATAAACATATAAGTACAGATAGCAAGTCATTACATGAGGTGAAGGTATTTGCACACTAATACAATAGGAAAGTCTTGAATGTTACAATTTATTTTAAAATATGACAATAAATAAATACTTCAGGGCTGGCATTAGAAACAGAGCCACTTAAATCATGATTTGGAGTTTGGGCTACATACTTCCTATCTGTACGTCTCTTCCCTCTTGCCTTCCCTATGTCTCAAAAGCTTCAATTCAGAAACGTTAATAATGTGATAAAGTAAAGAAAGGCTGCAACTTAACCTCAGGGAATCTGAACTCAGCTGCCTTTTCTGCCTTGGGAAAGACCTTGCTTTATTTTCCTCAAAGGAGATAATTAGAATACTTCATGCAAAGGATCACCTAGAGAGGCACGGGACAAAATGTTTGTAAGATCCTCTTCTAATCTGTGAAGGGTCATGGTAGGAAACTAAACTGTGAAGGGTCATGGTAGGCAACAGTGCTTCCTTAAGATTATAAAGGCAGCTGACTGACTACCAGACTCCTTAGGAATGGCCCATATGCTTTTGGAAGATACAATGATTGAACCCCAGACAGGATCTGGCTGCTGATGACCTGTGGTATATTTGGAACCCAAAAGACCCATGGAATGAGAGTCTAAAAGTCTTTTGTGCCCAAATAGGCTTATAAGATTAAAGCATGATTTTTTGATTTTTAAGTCAATAGCAAGCAGTAAATTTCTAAGCACTAATATTAAATTCAGGTTCTATACTTTTGTCTTCATAAACTTATTAAATACATTAAAGTTAAATTTTCATAAGAATCTTAGTAGAACATAAATATCTTTTGGATCAGATGTGCACAATTTCTGCTGATCCTTATTTAGATGCACACGTCAAGTCTTAATTCGACAGTTTGTTTTTGTTACAACTTTTCTATAAAATATCTTTTCTTTTTCTTCCCTATAAAACACCATTCCAATGGATTTACCAGAATAGATGCTTAAAGGACAAAATGGGCAGGCTGTTTACATTAGCTATCTTGGCATATCTATGAAATTACAGTTTGTGGAGCTATTACTGACATTGGTATGAATGATGCCTGTGACACAGAGCCATGACAATTTGTTAGCAATGCTTTCTGGCCTCAGTGACATTTTTCACATTATCTACATTCTTTGTCCTGGAGCCTTTTCAGAGCTCTTGCCATTGATTAAATTTTAGGCCAGGCAATTGCTAACATCTCCAAAATGTAATATTTTTGAAATAGCTTTGAAAATGCTATTTCATTCACACATTCTGGAAGAGTATCTTTTCCTATATAATACCACATGTTGAGTTTCTTTCATAGATTCCCAATTCAAAAAACCTTTCATCTGATGATGCATTGCATCAATCAACAAGGTGTCTATTTGGAAGAAATTTGGTCGTGAGCTGCAGCATTCTTCCAGATACAAATTCAATGAAACCCCAGCATATAGTTCTCCATCATTCATCACTTGAGGGAGTTGGACAAGACAGGCTCTAATGACTTGCACTTCCAAGGGCAAGTACAGTTCCAGACATTTCGGTCAGGAAAATACTACTGTTACACTGACCTCGTGCCCAGTTTCTCTCCAGTAAAAAGAATTTCTGGAATGCTTCCAGAAAACTTATTCAGAGGTCATGATTTCCCTGAGGAACTCTTTCAATTTCTCTGAAATTAAAAAAAAAAATGTATGTATTTCCCTCTTTCCTCTCTCTTTTTCTGTGGCCCTACCTCCCTCCTTTTCTCTAGCCTTTCTTTGAACCTTTTCAAATGATTCTGTTACAAGTGCTTCTCCCAGCAACCAGAGTTAGGCTGAAGGCTACACATGGACATCAAAGAGAAATGGACATACATCTGATATGGTCTATGTATGCTGGTAGATTTTTTTTAGAAAATAGTTTTATATTCATTTTCTATGGAAACATGATATTCACCTCTACTTCCATTAACCTTGGGAGTATTCCTGTTTTACTTTCTAATCACACATTATTTCTGCATATCATACTAAACATTAATAGTTCCAAAACCAGGCACGCTCTCAAAGTAGAATTAATCAGAAAAAGAGCTGCCAAATATATTCTCCTAATTTTTGAAATACAAAGATAGAAAAGGCCTTTTCCCTCCTTTCTTCAACATTGTATTTAAAAAACAAAAATATGTGTTCAATCAGCATATGAAATATAAGATTCAACGAAACTACTTAATGAAGGGAACATGTAAATGTAATCACTTAGCATTGTAAAACTAATTAACAGCGGAGAAGATGAGTTCTTTCACCTTTGGTAGTTCTGATTCCAGTTTAATTTTCTTTATCATAATTGAAGTAAAGAATACTCTCAAAAGCTAATTCCTTTTGGTTTAAGGGCATCTATCGTATTAGCATTTTTTATGTTCCTCTGGAAACAAATGCAAAGATGTCAAATGTCAAAATCTTTAGCAGATGGAAATCACAAGGCCAAGATCTGGTTGCCATCTCATGGTTATGAGTATGGTTCACATTTAATTCTTCTCATTAGAAAGGGCTTATTGAAAACAAGTCTCATTTTCTATGATTCTAATATAAAGTCAATGAAATCTTAAGGGATAGGTATCTTTTGTAAAATAGTACAATTCTATTTTAAATTTATTTTTACCTTTGGTCAAGTTTACTTATCATGGATTTATTAAAATTTGGGGTGTTATAAATTTCTTAAGTATAATATATAATTTATAGCATGCTGCTTGAAATTTATTTAATTCATTTTTAACCTTCCTTCCTGTCTGACCCCAAGACTTTCATGTCTTGTTCTTTTTCTCTCCATCTTTATTTCTATCTTCCTTCCTTTCTTTCAAACATTAAAGACCCACCATGAGAAAAGCAAAGGGATGTAAAGTGCATTTGTCAGGGTCTCTAATGGACTTTCTTTGATCAGAGAGTGCCTTCAGTTATCCAAGATTTTACTTACATCTGGTCTTTGTTTGTCAGTTCCATTTGGAAAAGTAAGAATGATATATTGTTTGAATTTTGAGCTTTTAAATTTTTAGAGATGCAGAAAAAATCCACTGCAAACATTTACCTAATGCAGATGCAGATGAGAACTTTAGATTCTATCAGTTTGCAGAAAGTTCCTCAAAAGCACCATTCTCATGCCTGTGTAATAGTTCTACATTCAATATTTTATATTAATGTATTTTAATGGCAATGGCAATGAGGCATTAAAAAGAGTATACGAATGAGTATCAGGGGGTCTTTGACTAATCAGTTATGTTGTGTGATCTCTGGATACAGCTCATTAATCATAGTGTTTATTTCTCTCTTGCACAGCCCACAGACATTGCCATCAGCTACGGCCCTTTCACTGTGCCACTGCCAAGATCTACAGAGATAATGGATATGAAACAGCTTTGAAAGTGCAGGGTACCGTAGAAAGGCATGGACTTATTATTGCAAAACAGAATGTACATGATGCTTTCCCAAACCATTGAGAGGTTTCACTTATGTTCTTAGAAATAAACAATATTTCACTGGCATCATTTCTAGGTTCTAAAATGTGAATATAAATACACTGTATAAGTCACTGCATGTCATGAATACACATACAAACATGAAAATATTTATGTTCAATATATATTACATATATTATCACTTCTAAGATGAATTTCAACAGGAACAGTTAAGGTACTAAAAAAATTAAAAATAGGCTGAAGTCTTATTAATGAATTATCTAACTAGTTTTGCAAATCTGGTGAGCATATTTATTTCCTCAGTCTTTTATACTCACCTGTAGAACTTGTTTTATTGTACTATTTTAACTTGAGGATATTTCCCAGGATGACTAGCCTTGTGAGTAACTTAAAATACCGTCTGTGTCAAACTGTTCTTAATTTTTACAGTGACAGACCTGAGGTTTAAGAAAGAAGTGCTATACCCAAGGACACCTGACTTAGGAGGACCAGAGCTGAAATATCTTCCAATTTTTAGTCTAGCTTTCTTTTCACTATCTGTGAAATAATTCTGTGGAATCCAAATTATTTAGAGGATTTATCTGTTGGGACAATAATATTAACTAACATTGCCTCATTTTTGCCAGTATTTCATTCTACACAAAATGGCTATTTGAACTCCTCTGACTGCCTTGTTGACTAAGGTAGGAACTTTAATTTGTGTATCTCAAATACATACCCAGGTTTCCCCTTCTGCACAGACTCTATGTAAGACAAGTTTCATATATTTTCCATGTGAAAGATACACGTACCATTAGCTGGGTCTGGCAAGTTGGCAAAATGACAGGAAGGTTGCCCTTTTTTAGCTTTGGAAAATTTTCATGTTTTATTATCTATCTACTCAGATAAAATTAGCTGGGACACATTTTTAATGCTTCCAATAAATAAGAAAAATGTGCCTGCAGCATGAAAAATCTTTTGACTGGCTCGTGTTATTGGCAACAGATGAATCTAATTTGTATTCCGACATCAGCGCTATAACTAACCAGAGAAATAAAATGGATGTCTATGACCTCTCTTCAATTATTTAGTAAGGATGAAGTGTCAATTGGCTAAAAGTAATGACATCGCGGCTATACTTAGTGTTATACCTATTAGGTAAAAATTCAAAATGAAATATGCACACATATATACATATTATACAATAGATTATTAACATGGAAGGTTAAGCAATCTAACGTCACCATATTACCTTAAGAGACTAAAGTATTTATACTTCAATCAGTTGGTGTTGACAAGAGGCTTAAAATCCTACCATATTACGCAGACAGAATGCTATTTTTGAAACATTTATATATCAAAACATAAATTATCTAAAGTATAACAATTTATCTATTGAGCAGCAGTAGCTGAATTCATTTATCTATGACAGAGTCCTCGTAGACCAGGGACATGAAGAGTCATAAAAAGATCCTGAGTGTACAATGAGGTACGTTAAGGAAACCCCAGGGATAGAGCACTATTCTGGGTTTAAAGTTTCATGATCTTCAGCTAACACTATTGATACTTTTTAAGAAATGACTGTCATACTCTGTTAACCGGGCTGGAGTGCAGTGGCGCCATCATAGCCTGCTGCATCCTTGAACTCCTGGAAGTTCCCTGGAGCCTCTTGCCTTTGCTTGTCAAGTAGCTAGGAGTACAGGTACATGCCACCAATCCTGGATAATTTATTTTTATTTTTATAGACACTGGGTCTCACTATGTTCTTCAGGCTGGTCTCAAGTTTCTAGTCTCAAATGATCCTCTGACTTTGGTCTCCCAAAGTGTTGAGATTACAGATGTGAGCTACTCCACCCAGCCTCTCGTAACTTATAAAAAGCAAGAAGAAACTATGATTCACTAATTAGGTTATGTCTCCTTCTATCACTAACTGAAGACAAAGCATTACTATTTGAGTGTTGCATAACTATCCAAAGTCTACATTATCGTTCCATGTTTCAGTAGCTACTGAAATACTAGTGGCTAGGGTGGTGCCATTGTAAGACATGATCCTGTGTGCTTTGCTCCATCTGTTGTCACACAAATTTTCACTCTGAAGACCATCTCTTCCTTGAGTGCCAACAGCTAGATGTGAGGCAATTACTGTTTTGTTAGAGAAGAGGGTCATAATAATACCCAATTGAAAGTAAAGTATTCAAACTATGAAGAAAACATCAGCCAGATTTAGCATAAGACAGAACATCCAGACAGCACTATCAGAGTGAATAGTTCTGCCTCACTGTCCCTTTGCTCCACCAAGCCGAGTACTTGAAGGATGGGACAGGTGCCAGGGAGCAGTCACATCGTCAGAGAGCACCAGGCTCAAAGTCTACAAGCATCAGAGGCCCATTTGCCACTTTTCACCAATGACAGAGACCACCTGGAAACTGAGTCTGTGGCCAGTAACCATCTCTGATTTTGTCTGGTAGAAACAAAACAAAATTAGCAGCACGCAGCAGACCATTGTCTTTTGGACAAAAACACTCTTTCTGACCAATATCGCCTGCACTCTAAAAACAGAGTCAAGGAGCTCAGACACCTTCAGGAATGGTGCAAAGCAGATGCACCTTTAGCTGACCCACGGGGGAAAATGTATAGCTGAGAACTACCACTTATTCTAGAGGACAATGAAAAGAGCTTCTTCTGGCACAAATATGAAAGGCAGACAGAGTCCAAGCACTGTGAACATGTTTTGAGCTAAGAAAGTGGAAGGTGAACAGTTTGGGAAAAGGGCAAAGGAAACACACAAACTTGATCAATTTTTTTCCACTTTCATGTGATTTTTTTCTGTCAAGATAAATGGATTGTCTTTCTGCAATGTTGTTATGGAATACTTCTCACACACATGGGCTACAAGTATTGTGAAGTTTAAAAAGGTTGCGTTATCAAAATATTTTGTAAATCTCAACTTGTGAGAGTTTTGAACTAAAAATATCCTTACATTAAGTCCCATTTATATGTCAGTAATGCCCATAGTGAAAGATACAAAAAAAAAATAGAAAAGAAATTAAAGAAAACAGCATCATATTACAAACACACATAAATGTTTGTAAATGTTTGTATTATTCTTAACATTTTATGCATCTTGGGAATCTTTCTTCTATTATAAAATATATAATTTTGCCAACATCAAACTAATAGCAAGTATCATTGGAACTAATGGTGTCTCAGGTGGCACCTGCGGCTCAGTGAGTAGAATGCCAGCCCCATGTACCGAGGGTGGTGGGTTCAAACCAAACTGCAACAAAAAAATAGCCAGGCATTGTGGCCTGTAGTCCCAGCTACTCAAGAGGCTGAGACAAGAGAATCACCAGAGCCCAAGAGTTGGAGGTTGCTGTGAGATGTGACGCCATGGCACTCTACCAAGGGTGACATAGTGAGACTCTGTCTCTAAAAAAACCAAAGAAAGAAATAATGGTGTCCCAAAGGTTGCCATACAAAGAGAAAATGAGACATTGTAACTAAGTGTAACTTTATTCACAAAATATTCATTAAAAATTTTACCAAATATTTATATAGAAATATAAAAAGATTAAAAATGCATGGGTATAAATATAATATAAAATATGAGTTTGTTAATTTTTACATGTATGGCTACACCTTGTATAAAAATGACTTTAGTTGCTTGTGACATCTCAGTTCATATATTCCAAGATCCAGCACGTAACTTAGCATCGTTCAGTAACAACAATTTTCTGGTGATTATCAATACATGGTATAGCAAAAGTAACAGTTAAAGCTATTTTATGTGCTTTGGACAAGTGCTGTCTGACACCAACTCTCCTACCCCTAAATAAACAAAGAAAAAGGAAAGGGGAAACATTTGAAGGGTAAAATCCTCCACAAACAAGAGATCAGTAGGTAATAAGACCAGCTGACTCTAACTAGCTTATGCTTAGCTGGCTTTTTAGAGATAAGAACAACTATTGGTGCCCACCGGAAAGTGACAGTCACCTTTCTCACCCCAGTGGCACTAGTTATCGCACACGCAGTGCTGGCATAATCATAGCTTCTGTCCCCGCTGCCATCCATCATGGCGCCTCCACTTTGGCACTGCAATGGAGACCATCGAGTTTGGAGGTTTGAACCAAGGAGAAATGGATTTCTTATTCTTATCCTCCATATGCGAGGGTTAAAAGTAGCTCTCCGCCGACTCCGAATGAGCCCCATCTTTCATTCCCTAATCATACAGAAAATTATCTTCATAAACTGAAATGGAAACCAGGGAGCCCAAACAATAGGCCTCAGTGACCACTGGGAGCCATCTGTTACATGCACGTTCATTATATTCTGGAATTAAATTTGAGAGTTAATCATTTTGTCAAAAGAAATAATTTGCAGCCTTATCGTGGCTTCTAGAACCACTTAAAGTTCTATAATCTCAGGACATTTCAGCTCCGAAAAAACTAATAAGTTTCCTTATTTTTAAGGTAAACCAGGCATCAAACCAGTTGTACTTGGAACCAAACGTTCTTTTTCAGCTTACTCTCCCTTACTGCTAATATCAATACTCTGAAAACAGGTAATAAAATAAATGCACTAAGAATTGTTTTGTATGGTGTAGCAGACCTTAAACTCTTTGAGAGAAGGCTCCAAGTCTTTGCATTTACCTCCTCATTTATAACTGTGCTTCCCAGCCAGAGAGCAGTCATGTTTCTGGCATATATCACAATGCAAAAGAATTCAACCTTTTAAAATTTCATTAATGTGTTTTAAATAAAGCAATCAAGTAGAAATAGAAAGTAAACAGGATCCAGAAGATTAATTTGGCTTTACAAAGATTAATGTTACTCTCTGATTTTATTAGCAACCTCATTAATTAACATTTATCAGGTCCTCACTGATGACATGGCCCTGTTCTTGGTACTGTGGATTAAACTCTCGCTATTTGGACGCGCTCTGCTAAAGCAGGATTGACTGCGCCTTCTTAGATGAGACCCGCACTTGCATCTTCCAGGAATGGTATGAATCATTCCCAACACTTAGCACTGAAGAGCACAGTCGATGCGACGCATTTATTATAAAACATACTCATTTGAAGCAGTAATTGTTCTGCTACCAGGGCACAACCCTTTATAACATCCCTTAAAGAGTTTTTTTATGAAGATGGAGCTTTAATTTTTTCAGCAGCTACCAAGCGCAATGCATGAGTACCTTTCCTCATTTGTTTTTTATCGTGTATCACTACCCAGAGGCAATCATTAGCTAATTTGCTGATTTATGGTTGCAGTTTATGAGCTTTAAACAACGCTAAACCATTTCTGTTCCTTGCTCCGCACACTGACAGATGAAGAATGTCTGTCCTTTATATTCTCAGCTGGGTAAAGAAAAGGCCCCTCACTCTCTGTGTTCTTGGCTTCTGTGACATCCGAAATTGCTGCCTTATTACTTTCCTGCTGGATCTTAACTGCGAGCAATGTTTACCTAGCTATCCAATCTGAAAGCCACTAAGGTTCTTGGTGCTGCCACCTATGACAAAACAAGGTCAGAGCACCAGCTTAGCATGGGAGTCTAATAGCTATTACTTATGCAGTATTCCAGTGACAGGCACGGAGGAGCCAAAGTGGCTGCTGCCGTGCAGGCTGACAGTGCCTGGCATCCTACCTCTGTGAGACATGTTCTCATCATTCAATGAGACACACACATTTACATTCCAAACTTGCTTTGCATAATCAGTCTCTTTTACCTTTGCACACATGACGCAAATTTTACGCTAAAGAGGGGAAAGATTTTTAGTGCTTGCTGGGACTGACCAGGTAGTTGTGTCGTGAGTGGCTATGGAGCTAGAAAGGGCACAGTGTGAAACGGCATTATTATTATGCTTGTAAATTTGCTGGCCAAATATACACATCAGATAGACAATAAGTGCTGGCAAGGATGTGGCGTGATCGGAGCTGCGATATGTTGCTGGTGGGCCTACGAAATGATGCATCTGCTTCAGGAAAAGGGCTACAAGTTCCTCAACTAAACACAGTTCTCATATGACCCAGGATTCCACTGCTAGGTACATACCGAGAACGCTGAAAACATAACATCCACAGAAAAACTTGTACCGAAATGTTCAGAGCAGTGTTTTCACAGCATCCCCGAAGTGCAACAACCCAAATAAGCATCAGCTGGGCAATGTATAGACGAGATGAGGTATGGCCAGACAAGAGAATATTATTCAGCCATAGAAAATAACAAAGTGCTGATCCATGTTACGGCATGGATGAAACTCTGAAAACATTATGCTAAGTGAGAGAAGCCAGAGACAGAAGCCGCAGATTACATAACTCTATTTATATAAAATGTCCACATTTGCCTATAAATGGAGTCTAATTATTTGGAGCGAGGAAGAATAAGAGCTTTAGAGTAGAGAGGAAGAAGGAATCACTGCTAATAGACACGGAAAGTCTTCCTGGGGTAATAAAAATGTTCTGAAATTATACTATGGCGATGGTTGCACGACATTGTAAATATACTAAAAGCCAGGAGATTTATACTTTGAATGGGAAAATGGTTGGTATGTGAATTATATCTAAAAAAATCCCCATATTATTATTTATATCTTCGAGTGCTATGCATCCTTGTAGAAGCATTGCTAAGCTATTTTTTCATATACACCTAAAAATCTTATTTGCATTAATTTCTTTTAAGAAGCACTTCAAGTATACTAACCATTATGCTATATGCTTTATCAAAAATCCCAGAATTGAATTTTTTTTTTTTTTTTGAGACACAGCCTCAAGCTGTCACCCTGGATAGAGTGCTGTGGCATCACAGCTCACAGCAACCTTCAACTCCTGGGCTCAAGCGAGTCTCTTGTCTCTGTCTCCCAAGTAGCTGGGACTACAGGCGTCCGCCACAACGCCTGGCCATTTTTTTTTTTTTTTTTGGTTGCAGCCGTCATTGTTGTTTGGCCGGCCCGGGCTGGATTCGAACCTGCCAGCTCAGGTGTACGTGGCTGGTGCCTTAGCCCATTGAGCCACAGGCACCAAGCCCAAAATTGAATTTTTTAAGTATAATTGTTAATGTATCTAATTATCATTTGATCGATCACATTTGATATTATCCACCTCTTTGTATTGATGGAACTACCCTCTTTGAATTTCTTTAATATACTTAGCATGAGGCTCGGCGCCTGTAGCTCAACGGGCTAAGGCGCCAGCCACGTACACCTGAGCTGGCGGGTTTGAATCCAGCTCGGGCTGCCAAACAACAATGACGGCTGCGACCAAAAAATGGCCTGGCGTTGTGGCAGGCGCCTATAGTCCCAGCTACTTGGGAGGCAGAGGCAGGAGACTCGCTTGAGCCCAGAAACTGGAGGTTGCTGTGAGCTGTGGTGCCACACCACTCTACCCAGGGTGACAGCTTGAGGCTCGGTCTCAAAAAACAAACAAACAAACAAACAAAAATATATATATATATACTTAGCATGACAATATTTTCTGTTTCAAATAATGAGAACTGGACTATTGCATTTGCATAGTTTTAAAATCCTGCTGTTCTTTCATTTATCCTATTGCCTTTGGGGTAGGAGGTAAAAAATGCTCTTTTTACTTTCTAATTCTGTTTCTAGTGTCTACTGGAAATATAATTCTCTCAGGCAAAAATAAATGCTTTTTACCATATATCTCAAAACCCACTATTACCTTTACCTGGGACTATAAAAATGATCTCTTAACTGGCATCATACAACTTGTGGCCTCATCTCTCTAATTCATGCTACTATATATACATTTTTTTTTTTTTTTTTTTTGGCCGGGGCTGGGTTTGAACCCACCACCTCCGGCATATGGGGCCAGCGCCCTACGCCTTTGAGCCACAGGCACTGCCCTAATTCATGCTACACTTTTAATCTTCACTATAGTCCCTTCTATTACAGTATTCCTCTCCTCAAAAAGCTTCAGCAAACACTACTTACTGTTGAACTGAGTAGAATTTTCAGTCTGGTGTTTTTGCTTCTCTGACTTCCCCACCCCATGTTCTACTAACTCCTCTTCATACCTATAGTCAGCCAAATAGACTCCTTATTTTTTCCCATTTCACCCACACATCCTTGCTGTGATCTTTGTGACACCCCACCATGTGGGGTGATTTCAGTTCTGGTACTCTGTTGACACTCCATCCATTTCTTACGGCTCAGGTCAAGTGCAGGTAACACAATTATCTCACGAAGGTAGAAAATTTGTCTAGTTCCCTAGTTTAACTCCAGTGACCAGGATGGTGCCTTGTATAAAGTGGAAATTCATTGAATAAACAAGTAAAGAAATAACTACTACCCTATATTCAAATGAAGGAGTATCACATTCAAAACTTGCTTTGAATAATCACAGTCTATTTTACCTTAAAAAATCAGGAATAACTATTAACCTATAGTCAAATGAAGGAGTTAGTATTTATTTTTCCTGATATTTCAATTTTTTCTCATTTTTCTGAAGTCACATAAAGCTGCCTTTTCAATGAACTGATGTCCTGTGGTATGTTTTAGTTATTTGAATATTTATCTTTATTTTCCTCATGTTTTGTTCATTTCCTATTTCATGAATTTTATAAGTCAGCAATTTACAGCACCTTGCACTTGGTCTCTCTTCAGTCAATATTGGCTGAATTAAAGTAATAACAGGGCTAAATATACTTAGGAAACTGTATCTGCTTCGTGTTGTTTTCACTGCAGAGTGATTTGCATAAATATTACATGCTTAGTGACAATCTTACTGAAATAAAGTATAGGTGTTTCAATTATTTAGTTTGTATTTAAAATGGTGTATGTCATGATAATCATATAGAATATGTCCATTAAGAGTTAAATATGATTGACATATGAGCACACATTAATACAAATCATTTAAAAGACCGTTGGCTTTTAAAAGCAAACATATCTAAGTATTTTCCTACTCTGTCAGCGACGGCAGAGGCTGTCATTGCCCAATTTTTATTCAAAGTCAGGGATATTGTTCTTCACTTTGGGGATCAGGGTTGATGCTAATGAAATTTTAGAACATTTCTACTAACTGCTATGGGAGTGTACTGGTTTGTGGTGAATATACGGAGACTAAATCTCAGAAAGCCTCTCCATCCATCATCCTTTCAAAAGAACAGCAATGTTTCATAAAAGCTACACACCCCTCCTGTCCTTGCTATCATTGTAACTACCATTTCTAGACAAGGATAATGTAGACTAAGTTATAGACTACTGATCGGATTACTCTCTCCATGGAGAATACTTTATATGTAAGTTTATAAATGAATTTCTTAAAACATATAATAGAAAATATAAATGACAGTTGCTACCCTCTTTATCCCAAAGCAACTATAATTTCCATATGATGAGTCATGTAGACATGTTCCGTTCGTGTGTTAATTGACTGGTTACCTAGGGCCTGGCTAGTGTATAAATGTCAGTAACAAGATCAGAAAAGTCTGCCTTGAGCTAGATTTTGACAAGCAATTCATCTGATTTGGAAATATATTCGAGAAAGTAGAGGCAACAATTTTTAAATACTTCTAATAATTTTTTTACAAAAACAATCTTTTTCATCCACTAAGAAGTCCTGCAATAACTATAGACATAATTCAAATTTTCTTAAAATTAGTAGAGTTTTCATAAAGGCTTTAAATAGTTGTATAAGGTAAGGACTCCAAAAAACAAATGCTGCAGAACTTAATGGTTCTAAAAAATATGATTGAACCCTTGCAACATAAAAACAAAGCTGTATATATATATATATCTGACAGTAAAATACATACATATATATATATTTTTTTTTTGAGGCAGAATCTCACTTTGTCACCTTTGATACAGTGCCATGGCTTCACAGCTCACAGCAATCTACTAACTCTTGTGCTTAAGTGATTCTTTGGCCTCAGCCTCCCAAATGGCTGGAACTATCGGTGCCTACCACAGTGCCTGGCTATTTTTAGAGACAGGGTCTTGCTCTGGCTCAGGCAGGTCTCAAATTCATGAGCTCAGGCAATCTATCACCTTGGCCTCCCAGAGTGCCAGGATTACAGGCGTGAGTCATTGCACCTGGGCTGACAGTAAAACATCTGTAAGAATTGCATTTATAAGAAAATGTTCCTTTGATGCATTTTAGAAATAGAACAAAGATGCGATTTTGCTCTAATCGAATAGTTATGACAATTCATATGTAATGGTTTTCAGTGTTACATAATAAATTACACCAATCATAGTTTTTTCCTGAGGAATGTTCCTTCATTTCAAACATTTATTGAGTAAGAGTTTTATTTTGTATGAAATATAATGTGGTCATTTTAAACAAATCTAGATGAAGAAAGTGGTTTCAATTTTATCTTCTGTTTTGAAAGTTTATACCATATTTCTCCCAATGTTTACCTGATATAAGGTGGTAAAAATTGGAAGCTAAATTCTCCAGGTTTAAAGAGTTTTCCCACCCCTCACTTTTCTCAGAACACTTACTAGTGTTTCTAAGTACCTTCTTCTTTCTTTGAAATGATACATAAACCTTTCCAAACAAACACTAGATAGGCCTTTTGTTAGCTTAATGAGGACATAGGACTGTCTTTTTCAGGAACCCAGGAGCCATCTCTTTGAAATGTAAACATCATGGGGTATAGCATCCCTGACTCCCAGTTTCTTGGGGGTTTGGATGAAGCCCAACTCTTGTCATAAAGATATGAAAAGTTTGTTTTCCCTCTGTTTAGTCGACTAATTAACGCAGATGATCACTCCAATTACCAGGTAAAGTTAGGATGAACTATGTGGAAAAAATGGTGCTATTAAGTCCATTTAGAAGAGAACTAGTTATTGTTTTACTTAATAGGTCCTATTTGTGGGTGAGTTTATCCAGTATCTTTGTCACCCTTTAGTAGATTTCTGTGCTGGCATCATATTCTGGTTTAATGATTACACATGTTCAGTAAAAAAAGTATTGGCTTTCCCTACTTCCTTGGTGGAGAGGATTTTTTAGGTTAGGAGAAAAATTTGTTTTTTTAAATTATGTTTCCCCAACAACTTATAAGTTATTAACTTATATAGGTAGTTCCTTCAGAGCAAAATATGTAAATCAATTAATTATATATATTTTATGGGTCAGAATATATTTAACAAAGTGTTTTAAAAAGGTTGTTTCTGCTTAATGTCAGAACGTGGTTTATAGTTGTTGAATAAGAAATCACTATCCTTTCATAACTGGTATTTGTTACGTATTTCTCTTCTCCTTGGGTTCTTGACTGGCCTATTGTTAATTACTAAACCTTAGGCAAACATCTGTTTCTGTATTAGGCCCTGCAGTTCAGTTTAGTAAGTTGTTGCTTGAATATTATTATGTGCCGGGCAGTAAATACAGGGGCTACAAGTATAAGACAAAGCAAGATGCTCTTGGGGAAGTGGTTTCAAGAAACTGGTTTCCTAATTCTGATAGAGGCGGCCTGTAGTCCACATTTTGTAAAACACCATGTATGAAATTGACTACCGTGCCTCTATTTCCTTCTATATCCCAAATCCAAAAGTTTAACATATCCACAGAAAATTGCTTAAAATATACACAAGTGAACAAGCACGTTGCAATGTTGCATGTCTAAAACTAACATGTATAAAACTCACCATCTAGAAATGAAGATAGAAGGAAATATACCAAACATTACATTGTGAGAAGGATGGAGGTATATTATCTTTTTATTCAATTCCTGGCTTTGGAGTCCATTTTTCAACACACGATAGCTCACGTCATCTCTGTAAGGATTTTATTGGTCACCAAAACCTAAAATTCCTGGCTCACCTTGAAATCCTACTGTCATGCACTTATATGTTTTTTTTATCATGGATATCATAATAATTTGTTATATGCCTCTTAATTTCCCTTTTGTACTATTTGAAAACAGGGTATTTGAAAACAGGGTCAATTTCCCATTTATATTTTCAAACCAGTTTATGTTCAAAAGTTAACCAAAGATGTACAATTTTGAATAGTTAAAAAGTTCATCTTGGTACACATTTAAATTTAAGTATTTCCTTGCCAGGGAAATTATCCAAATCTTTGAAAGAAAGCAAAAAGATGGGCAGTGCGGTATTTCCATATCACATAGGAACAACCACTACCCCAGGACTTTCTGGGGATGAATTTGGTTCAATTCGCTGTTTTCCATTGACTTTGTTGGCTAACTTCTAGATTTTCTCCAGTAGAGATGCAAATAATTCCTGTCTATAGAAACAGATAACCATAAAGAGTGAGATGGTCTACTAGCAATTAACTGGTTTGTACCTTTTCCTAATACTTCTATTAAGTTGACCATGAATACCCCAACTTCTTAAATGTTCCTTGACCTGTTAATAATATTACCAGTTTCTTCATTAATGAATGACATAGGTAGAATCTTTGACACAACTTCCCAAAGTGTTTGCTTGAGAGTAATGATGTCTTTGAGAATTATATTTCAACACTAATATTTTCCTTTTTAAAAGAACACTTTCTGTTTTTTAAATATCGCTTAGAAGTTGCTTGTCTGTGGTAAAGATCATGCTGTTTTGAAACATTTCCATCATAAAAAAAAATAAGTACATCATTAAGTTCTATTCCAATTGAACATCTAATAAGTGAGCTCTAAAATACAGAATTTAACATCTTTCTTTGGGTTATCAGTATGGACTTATCTTAACTATTAACTTGCTAAGTCTACAAGAATGTATCTGTACTTAATACTGACTTTGCATTTCAATGGCCTGACAAGCAATGTCCCTCCTAGATAGGAGGTATTTTTTTTTTCCTAAATGAAATCTTTCCCAAAGACACAGAAGGAGTTTTCAATGAGATTCATAAATGCTATTAATATGAATCATAGTCCATGATTAAGCCTCTTTTGAATTTTATAGTGGATAAAGATCTCTTAAGATCTCCCTTGTGCTTCAAGGTTTATTAGAAATAATTTTAACCTTATGGTAGAAACAGGAAATAACATGGTGCCCAGCTGTCCTTGTGGAAGAATCCATGGCCCACTGAATGGTGTGCAAGTGCCAATGCCCTCTGTTCATTTTAATTTAAATTAACTTACTAGCATTTCAGCTAACTTGAACTCTCAGAACTTTGAAAAACAAAAATATTTTTTAAATAATAACTCAGGGGTTCAAGGGTGCTTTCTAAATCAAAAGGCCTTTGTGTAGGAAATTAGGCTTGTCTCCCTAAAACATATCTCAAATCCAAGCCTTGACACTTACTAACTCTCCATCTTTGGGTAACTGTTGCTCAGAGCTTCAGTTTCCTGTCAGGTAGAATGGAGACTTGAGTCTTTATTTTTAATGAGTCTCATCAGAGGTGAAAATGAAAAAACTAATATAAATACCTCATCTGAACCTGGTAACACAGGCCAGATTTTCACTATATGCAAGCTATCATTTTAACAAATTCTTTTGGCACCTGCTTTTTGACCAGCTCTGTATCACTATGAATCTTAACTTAGTGCAGATATCAAGTACATGGAAAAAAATCTATAGTTATTTCATAGTGCCATTGTGAAATACATTTACATGTGTTGTAAGTAAATAATTAGCAAAGAGAAATTACTCATGAAAAATTAGTCTCTTCCGGGGCGGCACCTGTGGCTCAAAGGGATAGGGCACCGGCCCCATATGTCAGAGGTGGTGGGTTCAACCCAGCCCTGGCCAAAAACTGCAAAAAAAAAAAAAATTAGTCTCTTCCAGCCATAAGGCTTTTGTTGATATTTCCAGCTTCATCTAGTGTGATATTTAGTATCTGAAGATGCAATTTAAAATGATTCATTTATAATTTGTATGAATCACACTTCCAAAAAGAACTTTCATCGTTTGTTCTTTGAAAAGTTTAGAGTCAATCATCAGGGTCATTTGATACATAATTTATTTAAAACACATCAATTTTGGCACAGTGGCTTCTGCCTGTAATCCCAGCACCAGCACTCTGGGAGGTCAAGGCAGCTGGATTGCCTGAGCCCAGGAGTTCAAGACCAGCCTGAGCAAGAGAGAGACCCTGCTTACAAAAATAGCCAGGTGTTGTGGTGGGCGCCTATAGTCCCAGCTACTTCAGAGGCTGAGGCAAGAGGATCTCTTGAGTCTAAAAGTTTGAAGTTGCTGTGAGCTATGATTCCATAACATTGTACTGGGGGCAATAAAGTGAGACTTTGTCTCAAAAAAAAAACAAAAAAACAAAAAAAAACAACAAAAACGAAATAGATTTTTACTTATATTAACATTGAATTACAGTAGAACCTCCATAGTTGACAATCTCCCTACACTGGCCACCTTCTTAAGATGACCTAATTTTCATAAACCAGACATGCACCATGTACACTTATGAGTGCAGTGGCCCTAGTTTCTTCTGTTGACCACCTCTGTATGCTGACCAGTTTGGTATAGTCCCTTGGGTGGTCAACTTGCTGAGCTTCTACTGTATTGTAATTTCAGGCACTACTCTGATTTTAAATTGTCAAGCTACTTTGCACAAAGGTCATGTCAATCCCATTGAGACTACTGTTGAGGGAAGGCTGAGGAAACACCTTTGAAGAGGGTAGGTATCGGCTCTATGGGGATGGGCCTACAAGAAAAAACAGGGCAATGGGGACCATTAGAACCTTGACACCCCTGCCAAATCATTGCTGTCCAATGCCACCACAACAAAAAGGTTGTTATATCCTCCAACATTGTTCTAGTTGGGAGAAAGTTGCAAATCACTTGCCTAAGAAACATAAAATGCCTCTGGAATGACCCTCTCACCCAGTACTCTGGCCTCAGCATGGTTGAAGATCCCAGGGTCTCTGCCCTAGGCTGTTATCGCAGCCTTCCGGCTGGTCTCATTGTAGAGCCTGCCCTGTATACTGTTGTCAGGACTAACCGCCCCAAACACATATGATTATTTCCTTCCCCTGCCTACAAGCCTGTGCTGGAAAAGTAAGCAAAAATCATACCCTATTTTCTTCGATACAATTTAAATCTTTTAGCATTTATATGTTGCTGTATGCCTGAATTACATTCCCTAAAATGTATCTGCGAAATACCTAACCACCAATACCTTAGAATGTGACTATATCTGGAGATAGGGCTTTTAAAGAGGTCATTTGATATCCTGAGGTCATATGGGTGGGCCTCAACCAAGATAACTGGTGTCATTAGGAGAGAAAGATTAGAGGTTGGGCCTGGTGCCACAAGCCTGTAATTCTAATATTCAGGGAGGGCGAGGCAGGTGGATAGCTTGAGCTCATGAGTTCGAGACCAACCTGAGCAAAAGTGAGACCCTATCTCTACTAAAATAGAAACAACTGAGGCAAGAGGATCACTTGAGCCCAAGAGTTAGAGGTTGCTGTGAGCTATGATGCCAGAGCACTCTGCCCATGGTGACAGCTTGAGACTCTTTGCAAAAAAAAAAAAAAAATGAAAAGGAGATTAGGACCCAGGCAACACCTAAGTCTGAGAGACCACCATGTAAGGACACAGTGGCAGTCACCTGCAAACCTGAGAGCGAGGCCTCAGAAGAAACCAAAAACTGTTGACAACTCCAGATGGGACTTCCGGCTTCCAGAATCTAAGAAAATAAATTTCTG
The DNA here is from genome assembly GCA_963573935.1 of Arctocebus calabarensis. NCBI lineage: Eukaryota > Metazoa > Chordata > Mammalia > Primates > Lorisidae > Arctocebus > Arctocebus calabarensis. The sequence goes on from CAUYON010054122.1 coordinate 28,112, forward strand.
TTGTTAAAACCACCCAGTCTGTGGCATTTTGTTACAGAAGTCCTAACAACTAACATGGATGTATGAAAGGGATATTCACTAAGTTTCATTCCCTATGTAAGACTGTATCAATGAGTTAGAATGCAGTGTTGAGAGACGGGGAATGGATATTAATATACAACTTACAGAGTGACCGAAACCACCATGGAACTCCGAGGAAACATCCACCTCTGTGTGAAGCAAAGAAACAGAAACCAGAATAAACACTGATTTTAATACCTACCAAATAAAGATTTCTTTTCCTTTTAATTATTTTTTATAATACCCAGAATGATTAAAGAAGGTCAAATTCATTACTGACGACAATCTTATTTGCTGCAACCTTGCCGAATGTGAATAAGAAAATTTCACATGTAGAAAGAGAAATAACAAAAACACAAAATTATGGTCCAGAAATTCCATTTTGCTTAAAAAATGAATGAAACTCATCTTAGAAATTGAGTGTGTTTGTATATAGAGGGTCATGTTTATTTTTCTTTACTTAAGTATTATTTATAACAAAATATTAAAGATACCTATATAGGTAACAACAGAATATTGAGGAACATTTTAATTTTAACTCTGCCCATCAAATCTAATCATTGAAGCCAGAAAAAACTATTAAACTGCCAGAACACTGTTTTCTCTATCCTTACACACGTTACACACACACACAAACACACACACACACGTATTTTGTGGATACTCACCTGTTGCCATAGTAGATTCTCCTGAGCCGTTAGTTCTCCATTATGTCTACAGATTCCCTGTCTCCAGCTTTTAAATATAAGGTGTGACAACTAAGTTTGCAAACTTGCCACTGTGTGCTTACGTTGGCACCACTGTACAAACAACTGGGTAAGGTTTCAGAACCTTGCCACGTCACTGTCTCACAGCTGTGTTTGTGTCAACGTGTGGCAGGGTCCTGGTGAGTGGCAATCATTATTGTTGTTGTGTGTTTTTGTGTGCCGTCATGAGAATGCTGAACTTGGATTAGAGCAACGAACAGACATTAAATTTCTTGTTAAGCTTGGCAAGAGTAGAAATGAAATCAGGGACATAATAGTCCAAGTTTGTGCGAATTATTCCATGAAGAAAACTACAGTGTACAAATGGGTTGATGTTTTTCTGAGGGGAGAGAAAGAATTAGTGATGAAGAGAAGTTGTGGTTGCCAGTAAGGAGCAGAGCTGATGAAAACATTGCAAACATTCATTGAATTGTGTGTCAAAATTGTCAGCTGACTGTAAGAAGTGCAGAAGACCAAGTAAACATTATACAACATAGGTTATTAAATTCCTTTTCATTCAGATTATTGCATCTTTTTTTTTATTTTTACATATACATGTGTTTATTAGGTTTCCACTTTTTGCCTTCACAGAATTTAGAAGATTTAAAATTTAATAACAATAACAATGTTTAAGATAAGGACTAGAAGCAAAAATCTTGTAAAGAATGAACGTAGATAAATACAGATTATTAAATCTTAACTGAAAATGCTGGCATGAGAAAGGTGTGGCTCTTACATCATGATAATGACCAGCTCACAGGGCACTGTCTGTGAAGGAGTTTTTAGCCAGTAAACAACTGGAAGGGAACACCCTCCCTACCTGATCTGGCCCCCAATGACTTTTTCCTTTATCCAAAGATAAAGGAAATATTGAAAGGAAGCCATGTTGATGACATTCAGGACTAAAAGGATAATACAATCACAGCTCTCCTGGTCATTCCGGAAGAAGAGTTTGATAGGTGGAGTAGGTGCTGGTGTCAGTGCAAAGCTTCCCAAGGGGAGGCTTCCTCACAGGTGACCGTAGTGTCGTGATCATCAGCAACTAAGTATGTCAGCACTTTTCCTAGGATGAGTTCAAGACCGTAACTGTCAGACCTCGTATTGGGTTTTGGTATCTTACTTTCCTTAATCTTGATTCAGCCTTCCTCTATGCTCCATGGATTCCACTTTTGTATCCTCTGCTTCTTGGGCCTTGATGTCCTCAGTAAGTTCTTGCTTAAGTTACAACTCTCTAGAGCCTATCTGCTGGCTTTCCTCCTCTTTCTTCATGACTCCTCTGGTAGGCATTATTACGAGACATTTCATATCCCCAGATAAACGAAGACAAATCCTATAAAACTACTCCATGCTCTAAATTTTAAATATGCTAAATCTCTCAAGCTATTAGGATCATTTGAGTTTTGCCAGTTTTTCAGGAGGAATTATTGTGTGTATGTATATTATTTTTATTTTTTAAGGAGTTGCCTTCTGTCATCTGAGCCAGAGTGCTGTAGCATCAGCCTAGCTCACAGCAACTTCAAACTCTTGGGATCAAGTGATCCTTCTGCCTCAGCCTCCCAGGTAGCTGGGAACATAGGCATCCGCCACATCACCCAGCTAATTTTCCTTTTTTTTAGTAGAGATGAGGCCTACTCGGGCTGGTCTTGAACTAATGAACTCAAGGGATCCCATGGCCTCAGCTTTTATGATTACAGGCATGAGCAATGGTGCCCAGCTAGCAATTATGGTATAAAGAATAAGTACAGAGACTGTGTAAATAGTATTGTAGTTCAAATCCCAGCTCTATCAGTTCCTAGTTGTTTTACCTCTGGTAATTTCCTCATGTGCCTTAGCTTCCCCATCCTTAAAATGGTAATAATGGTAATAAGATATGCCTCCCAGGGTTTCTTAGAGAACTAAATGACTTTATATGTGCATAATGTATGTTTAACTAACATTCATGGCCAATTAGAGCTATAACTCCTTAGTACACCTCATTTCAGCCCAGCTGAAATCGATGCTTCTAGGCATACTGCTGGCTCAACATCAAATATGTGCCTAGATTTTTGTTTAACTTCCTTTTGTTTTGTTTTTCTCTGGAGCCTGGTAAAGGCAGTCCACATAGACACAACTCCAGGTTCAAAGGCACTCAATGCCCCGGGGGCCATCAATCCATGGGTAAATGCCCTGCCATCCCTGTCCTTTGGTGGAACAATAGTGATGTGTCTTCAGCACAGCTCCCTAGAGGGTCCCCAATGACAATGAGCCCTGTTTCCCACAGGATTAGTCATCTCATTAGCATCTCCTTTATTACCTACCTTTTCTCTTTACCCTCTTTTAACTCCTTCTATTTTGTTTCTTGGGAATGTCTCTTTAATAAATTATCTACACTCAAATCCATGCTTTAGGCCCTACTTTCCTTGCAAGAAAAACTAGGATAGATATTACATTAATAGGGTCTGTTGAGTCACAACTGTGATCTTATCCAACACCTTCCAGACTCACTGCCTTTTTCTCTCCATTGTTAAGAATAGTTATTATCAGTTTCTTTCCCCCCTCTTTCAGATGCTTGATGTTAAAATTTCACTGTGTTTTTTGTACTTCATCTGGTATTTCAGTTTGTCTGTGCCTCCTCTTCTCTGTCCCTGGTATTACACTTAATATCAACCTTGGGCGCTTGTTGTGTGTCCTCACACTTTATTTTCCAAGCTCCACTGCTAGGCAAGTGGAGAACAAGTACCTAATTTGACTGAACCTCTTGTCTATTGTATTGTCCTACTATTAATAGAAGCAAAGCCTCCTTTAATTTTACTTCTTTGTACTAGTCACTTATATATTTTTAACCACAGCAAATAGATGCCTGAGTCTTAAGTAAGTTCTGCAAGTCTCTATAAACTCTATAAATGCCCCACGTCTTTAATTTATCTGAAAATAGAAGAAAACCACTGGAAATAACAAAACATAAAAAGCTCATAGTTTGAAAGACAATTGTGAAGTATTTCTCATTTTTGCTTATTTTTGTTGGAAAATTTCATTTCCTTTTTATGTTTTGAAGTTAGATTTAGAAGGCAGATTTAGAAGTTTTCTTCCCAGGTTACTGGGTTAGTGTGTTGTTTTGCAAGATAATCGTATTCTGTCCCCTGCTATCCTCTAGGTATATAAGTGTATTTTTCTGCTAAGAGTCCAACAGCAGTGACTTTTAACATCTGAAGGCACTTGAAAAAGTCAAAGCACACTCTTGGGATTGGGGGAGATAGAGGGCAGTCATCAATGTCATGCAATCATTTTCTTAATCTCTCTGTTTTCACACTTAGTGCCAGTAGAGCAACTTAGGAAGAAACAGCTTCTATGCCCAAAATATGAGAACAATTATAAGAAGTAAATGTCTGGCCTTCTTCAAATATTGTGCTGATGAGCATAGCACCAATGTGAAGAATGCATCTAAGGAAAGTACTCTTGGTTTGGGCCACACTTAATTTGATAATCATATAGTAATTTCGGTAATGATAATGGTACCGAATACACTTTCATTAAGTAACTTGACTTCCTCGAAATTCTTTTCTTTTTCTTTCCAAGACTCAACAGATTTCAATAATTTTCTGAACTATATATTTCAGAAATGGGAAAACTGTATTAGATAAGTCTTGGATATAATGACATATAATTAAAGTTAAAACTATAACTTTAATATGAAAGTTGAAAGAATGATTAAACATGTCTCTTAAATATCCATGACTTATTCTAATGTTCCTCTTCATATAAATCATCCATCTAACTATAACTATATCTTCAAAATGGTCACAAATGATCAACTGCATTTATGATAAGAAAGAGACATGCATGGTAAAGAAATTTAAATAAAATCAAGGTAGGCATATAGGCTTATTTTCTTTTCATGTCTCTTTAACCTAATATTCTCTGGATTCTGATAGAACCTATAATCAATCTTTTTGTGGATAATAAACAAATATAATTGTTTATTATATATTCAAAATATAGCAACAGAAATAGTTGTAACACATTTAAGAAAAAGTTATGTCAGCAATATACTGATCTCTTTTCCCAGACGGAAGCCTAGCAATTTGTATACACAGAGCTTACCCTTGTAGCTTTTGGAATTGTTCAAACAGTGTGATCTCATAAACCTCAAGCTAGGCAGTGCCAATGTCATTATAAATCATTCGTGGCAACTCCTGCTCACTGTAATATCTTGAAATTCTTGGTATCCACTAACCACCTTTATTAAAAGATAAGAGTATAACATGATGGGGATTTTTCAGTGAATGGTGTCTTCTGTACATATGATGATCTATTCAACTTACTAAAGAACTTATCTGAAGTTTGTTATACTATGATATGTCATATTATGGTATGCTATCTCATAATATATCACATATGATATTTTCATAGTATCTAAACAATGTTATAGTCAAGGAACATGAGCTCACTGTGAAGAATGAGATACATTTGAAGTTGGTATCACGGCATAGGCATGTTGTCAAAAAACTGGACTCACTTGGTTGGTTTTTCTTTTTTATTTTTATCATTGGGGATTCATTGAGGGTACAAAGAACCAGGTTACATTATTTGCATTTGTTAGGTAAAGTCCCTCTTATAATTGTGTTCCTCCCCCAAAAGGTGTGTCACACACCATGAACCCCCCCACCCCTTCTCCCTCCTTCCCAATCCCTGCTCTCCATTTCCCCCAACTCCCACCAGGGACTAGGTCATTAATTGTCCTCATATCAGAGTTGAGTACATGGGATTCTTGTTTCTCCATTCTTGTGATGCTTTACTAAGAATAATATATTCCACTTCCATCCAGGTTAATACAAAAGATGTAACATCAACATCTTTTTTAATGGCTGAATAGTATTCCATAGTGTACATATACCATAATTTGTTAATCCATTCCTTGGTTAGTGGGTATTTAGGTTGTTTCCACATTTTGGCAATTATAAATTGAACTGTGATAAACAGTCTAGTGCAAATATCCTTAAAAAGGTAAAGGTAAAAAAGATTTTTTTTCTTCTGGGTAGACGCCCAGTAATGGGATTGCAGGATCAAATGGAAGGTCTAGTTTGAGTCCTTTGAGAGTTCTCCATACTGCCTCCCAAAAAGGTTGGATTAGTTTGCAGTTCCACCAACAGTGTAAAAGTGTTCCCTTCTCTCCACATCTATATCAGCATCTGGAGTTTTGAGATTTTGTGAGGTGGGTCATTCTTCCTGGGATTAGATGGTATCTCAGGGTGGTTTTGATTTGCATTTCTCTAATAATTAGAGATGATGAGTATTTTTTCATATGTTTGTTAGCCATTCATTTGTCTTCTTTAGAAAAGGTTCTATTCATCTCTCTTTCCCATTGATATAAGAGATTGTTGGCTTTTTTCATGTTGATTAATTTGAGTTCTCTCTAGATTTTAGTTATCAAGCTTTTGTCTGATTCAAAATATGCAAATATCCTTCCTCATTGTGTAAGCTGTCTATTTGCTTTGGTTGTTGTCTCCTTAGCTGCACAGAAGCTTTTCAGTTTAATTAAGTTCCATTTGTTTATTTTTGTTGATGTTGCAGTTGCCATGGAAGGTCTTCTTCATAAAGTCTTTCCCCAGGCCAATATGTTCAAGTGTTTTTCCCATTCTTTCTTTGAGGATTTTTATCATTTCATGTCTTAAATTTAGGTATTTTATCTTTCTTGAATCAATATTTGTGAGTGAAGAAAGGTGCAGGTCCAGTTTCAGTTTTTACATATGGATGTCCAGTTCTCTTAACACCATTTATTGAATGGAGATTCTTACCCCAGTGTATGTTCCTGTTTGGTTTATTGAAGATTAGGTGGCTGTAAGATGTTGGTTTCATTTCCTGGTTTTCTATTTAATTCCAGATGTCTATGTCTCTATTTTTGTGCCAATACCATGCCGTTTTGAAAACTATGACCTTGTAGTACAGCATAAAGGCTGATGCCCCTGGCTTTGTTTTATACTAAGAATTCCCCTAACTATCCGGGGTTTCTTCTGGTTCCATACAAAACACAGAATCCTTTTTTCCTCTTTCATGATTGAAAGCATGATGTTGGTACTTTAAAAGGGATGGCCTTGAATCGGTAGATTACTTTGGGAGGTAGGGAAATTTTAATAATGTTGATTCTTCCCAGCCATCCGCATGGTATATTCTTCCATTTGTTAATATTCTGTGCTATTTCCTTTCTTAGGGTTTCATAATTTTCTTTACAGAGGTCATTCACCTCTTTTGTTAGGTATATTCCTGGGTGTTTCATTTTCTTTGGAGCTATGGTGAAGAGACTTGCGTCCTTAATTAGTGTCTCATCTGGCTACTATTGGCATTCACAAAGGGTACCGACTTGTGGACATTGACTTTATATCATGAGACATTACCATATGTTTTGATGACTTCCACGACTCTTGTGGTTGAGTCTTGGGGTCTCTAAGTACAAGATCATATTATCAGCAAAGAGGGAGAGTTTGACCTCCCCTATACCCATTTGGATGCCCTTTATTTCCTTGTCTTGCCTAATTGTATTGGCTAGAACTTCCAGCACTATATTGAATAGTAATGGCAATAGAGGACAACCTTATCTGGTTCTAGTTCTAAGAGGAAAACTTTCAGTTTTATTCCATTCAGTGAAATATTAGCTATGGGTTTCTCACAGATGCCTTTGATCAGTTTAAGAAATGTGCCACCTATGCCTATACTCTTCATGTCCTAATTAGAAAAGGATGCTGGATTTTATTGAATGCTTTTTATGCATCTATTGAGAGGATCATATTGAGAAATCTTATGGTGTTTGTTTTTGCTTCCGTTAATATGGTGAATTATGATTATGGACTTGCATATGTTAAACCAGCATAGCTCCCTGGGATAAAACCTACTTGATCATGATGTATGACTTTTTGATGAGAACCTGTAATCTATTGGGTAGGATTTTGTTGAGAATTTTTGTATCTATATTCATTAGTGAACGTGGTCTGAAGTTCACCTTTTCTGTTGTTTTTTTTTTCCTGGTTTTGGTGCCAGGGTAATGTTTGCTTCATAGATCATGTTAGGGAAGATTCTTTCCTCCTCAATTTTTTGGAATAATTTTTGCAGTATGGGAATAAGCTCCTCTTTGAAGGTTTGATAGAATTCTGGTGTGAAGCCATCTGGACCAGGGTAATTTTTTGTTGGGAGATTTTTTATTGTTCCCTTGATCTCAGTGCTTGAAACTAGTCTGTTCAGGAGATCTACTTCTTCCTGCCCAAGTCTAGGGGGAGAGTGTGATTGCAAATATTGATTCATTTCCTTTACATTGTCAAATTTCTGGGCATAGATTTTCTGGTAGTATTCAGAGATGATCTCTTGTATCTCTGTGACACCTGTTATTTCCCCTTTATCATTTCTGATTGAGGTTACTGGAGATTTTACTTTTCCATTTCTTGTTTGTCTGGATAAATATTTTTCTGCTTTTTTTTTTTTTTTTTGAAAAACCAACTCCTTGTTTCATTAATTTTCTGAATGATTCTTTTGTTTTCAGTTTCATTGATCTCTTATTTAATTTTGGATATTTCTTTTCTTCTGCTGGGTTTAGGCTTAGATTGTTCTCCTTTTTCCAATTTCATAAGATGGCTTGTGAGTTTGTTGGTGTGCTCTCTTTCTGTTTTTTTGATGTAAGCATCTAAAGCGATAAATTTCTTCTCAGGACTGCTTTTGAAGTATTCCACAGGTTTTGGTAGCTATGTCTTCATTGTTGCTATGCTCAAGGAAGTTAATGATTTCCTCTTTTATTTCATCCTGCACCATCTGTCATTCAGCATAAGATTGTCTCATTTCCATGCCTTTGTGTGGGGTTGAATGTCTTTGTTGCAGTTTTGTTTCACTTTTAGTGCCTTCTGGTTTGAGAAGATACAAGATAAAATTTCAATTCCTTTGATTCTACTGAGGTTTTTTTTTTTATGTCTTATGATATGATCAAGTTTGGAGACTGTTCCATGGGCTGATGAGAAGAACATATATTCTTTAGCATTGGGATAGAGTGTTCTATATACGTCTATCAAGCAAAGTTGTTTTAGGGTCACATTTATGTCCCTTGTATTTTTGTTTAGTTTCTGTTTAGAGTATCTGTATAGCTCTATAAGAGAAGTGTTAAAATCCCTTGTTATTATGGTGTTATGAGATATAATATTGCTCAGACTAATTAAGGACTGTTTCAGGAACCTGGGAGCATTTAAGTTGGGTGCATAAATACTTAGAATTGAAATGTCTTCTTTTTGTATTTTTCCTTTGACCAGTATGAATCATCCATCTTTGTCTTTTTTGATTTTTGTTAGTTTCAATCCACATGTAGTGGAAAATAAGATTCCAACCCCTCTCTTCTTCTGAATTCCATTTGCCTGTAACTCCATTGTCTTCTATCCCTTAATTCTAAATTTTGATTTGTCCTTTGAGGCTAGGTGTGTTTCCTGTAGACAGTAAATGGATGGCGTGTTTTTTTTTTTTTTTTAACTAAATCAGCCAATCTATGCCTCTTCAGTGAGGAATTCAAGCCATTAACATTTATTGAGATAATTGATAAGTGTGGTGGAATTCTATTCATCTTATTTTGTGGAAGTCCATTGCTAAGTTTTATCTTTTGCATCATTGTGGAAGATAGGTTTTGTCCTTTAATTTCCCTGGTACTTACTTTGCTGTTGATCCATTGTGATGGTCAGTGTGTAGAATAGGTTGAAGCATTTCCCATACAACTGATCTTGCTGTGGCGAACTTCCTCAATGTTTGTATGTCAGTAAAAGATTTGGGCTGGAAATTGTTCTGTAGATTAAAGGTAGATGACCATTACCTTCTTGCTTGGAAAGTTTCATTAGAGAAGCCCACAGTCATCCTGTTGGATTTGTCCCTGTAGGCCAATTGGCATTTTTACTCCTGGCAGCTTGCAGAATCTTTTCTTTTGTCTTGACTTTGGACAGGTTCATTACAATGTGTCTTTGGAGAAGCTCTGTTTGCATTCAGGCAACCTAGGGTTTGATATCCCTCTGAATGGAGTGTGTCAGAATCCTTTGTGATATTTGGGAAATTTTCATTTTTAATATATTCTAGTATGGCTTCCATTCCTCTAGGGTTTTCTTCTTCCCCTTTTGGGTACCTGTAACTCGTATGTTTGATGCTTCATAAAGTCACATTATTCTGTCAGTGAACGTTGTGTTCTCCCTCTCTTTTTTTCTGCCTCTTTAACTATCTGAGTTATCTCAAGAGCTTTGTCCTCTACTTCTGAGATTCTTCTGCATGGTCTAATCTTTTATTGATACTTTCTACTGCATCTTTAAGTTACCCAATTGAGTGTTTCAGTTCCTTTAGCTCTGCTATATCCTTTCTATATCCTTCATATCATTGATCTCTTATTTGGTTCTGTGTTTGGATTTCCTTTTTGTTATTTTCTACTTTCTCAGCATTTTCCTTCATTGTTTTTATCATCTGTATTTTAAATTCCCCTTCTGTCCTTTATGTCATTTCTTTATATGTGGAATCCTATGCAGTAGCTATCTTATGGTCCCATTGGAGGAGGGGTGATTCCTCTGGTCTGTTTTTTCATGTTGCCAAAAATTTCCTACTGTTTCTTCCTCATGAGTATTTTATTTTGTATGTTTCCTTGCCCTAATTTTTCTTTCACTTCCTCTTGCTCTTTAAGTTACTGTGCCTCTGACCTAAGGTGTTAATGAGTCCTCTTGGTACAGAACTGAAAGGATGAGAAGACTGAAGAGCAAAAAGGAAAAAAAGATAATAAAATGAAAATAAAACAGAGAAAGGAAAGGGGATGAGTAAAAGGGAAGAATGACAAGAAGGAAGAGAGGCACAGAAAGAGGGAGACAGGAGTAATAAAGGTGTACAGTAGGGTATTTGGACTCACACCTTAAAAACTCCCCACCTCTGGGCGTGCTGGGTTTGGTGGTTCCCTTGAGGTCTGCAGCTCTGCCAGCCTGAGCACACACAGTATCCCACCTCCACCAAACAGAGAGGAAAAACAAAAATATTATAAATCAAATCAAACAAACAAAAAACTTACAGGATAAAATTGGGGGGAAAGCCAATAACAGGGGCAGAAACCTTCACAAAAATGAAGTTCTTATTATTGAAGAAGACAACAATGAAAAATTATATTTGCACTTAAAAAATGAAAAAAAAAGATAGAAAAAAGAAAAAACATCTAGGGGGTAAAATTAAAATTTAAAAAAGGAGAAAAAAAACCCAAAGCAATATATATCATGTTGAATATCTCCTGGGCAACAGGTAATCTTCTGGCGTAAGAGATGCTAACCACAATGCTGATACAGCTGTATAAGATGGAGACTGGAGGCTTCTGCTGACTTCTTTGCCCTCAAACCCCACAGGGTTGAGAGTCTGAATCTCTTCTCATCCTGCTTTTGGCTAAACAGAGGGTTTCCCAGGAAAGTATATGTCACTGGGATCTCTCCTGAAGTGGCTGCCCACTTATCAGGCATGCCAAAATCGGCCTAACTCTAAGCCCTGAGAGCTGAGGCTGCAAGGCAGCTCTCCTACTGCAAAACAGTAAAAGCTCTGCTCTTTCCCAGAGTCTCTGTCCTAATCTCTGGGTGCTGTTCAAAGTCACTAGATCACTTGACCAAGGTTTCCCAGCATGGACCTTGCTCTGAGACCCTCAGGGTAAAGCCTACAGGGCAGCTCTCCCCAAATGGCAGTGCATGGCCCATAGCTAAAGAATAAAAACTCTGTTCTAGCCCAACAGCTCACTTCTGAACTCTGCACACTGCTCAAAGTCTATTACTCATTCATCCACAGTCTCCCAAGGTAATTCAATCAAGTGCCCAAGTTCAAAGAAACAAAACTACCCATAGGGAAGGCCTTCCCTGTCTGCAATCTCACTATTGCTATAGCTAAAGCCCATGGCAGGTGCCATGGCCTCAGACTGAATGCAACCACTTGCCACTTCTCTATTGCTTTTGTCCTCCTTCTGGGATCAAGAAGTCTCTTGCTGCCTCCCTGCATCCTCAAAGAGATGTTTCTGGGCATAGCCCACAAGCCAGCAGTGCCTGGATCCTTCCCTCTCCAATCTCACTGAACCTGGTTGCAAAGAAGCTGTTACTTGGCTGCCATCTTGCTCCGCCCCCAACTTGGTTGATTTTTCTATCTTTGACACAACCACATAAACCCTTCAGATGCGCTTATTTCTATTTGCTACCTTATAGCTTCTTTAATAGCCATTGGTATCTTAGAGACTTAATATTTTACTTCTAAAAATCTCTTATGCAATTTAAAATTTTTTTTTACAAAATGTAATTCAACATTTCTGATTCTTTATGACCTGGAAAGGCTGAATTTACTTTTGAAGGGATATAGTACTAAATATTGAATCTTATTCTTCCATTTTCTGCTTTTACCAATTGAGCAATTTAAAATTTAGCATAATATAAATTGTTTATTACTTTTCAACATTAGTTTTTTTTTTTGCATAGTACAAATTCCTTCCTATATCTTTGAATTTTAGCTGAAATGTTGATTTTTAACCCATACTAAAACACAACCACTTGAAATTTTATGGAAGGTTATGTACTTACACTATTTAATTCATTTCAGTGTATAGTATCAAGATGATCTCTTTTTAACAAATAGCTTTTTATTTTACTATATGAATTTTACCACATATGTGGAGACACATGAACTTCCTAAAGGTTGATATTTTGCTTTACTACTTAAGCCTAGAAAGAAATCTTATTTTCCACTATTTTTTTAATCTATAACTAAGGAAATCAGTACATATAACAATTTGAATTAAATTTTTCACATTCAAACATATATCTTCTCTAAATAACTAACTTTATATGTGATAGATAATAGCTGGTTTCTACACAAGAGTTGCATATTGACCAGATGTCATAGAAATTGATGTAAGTAATATAAGCTATATGATTAATATTCCACTCAGTGTACAGTTATATATTATATATCTTGCAACTCATAAGTTTAAAATTATGTGTAGACTTGGATAAAGACTAGAAAAAATATAGCTAGGCACAGTGTCTCATGCTTATAATCCTAGCACTCTGGGAGGCCAAGGAAAGTGGATTTTTTCAGCTCAGGAGTTCTAAACTATCCTGAGAAAGAGTGAGATTTCATCTCTACTAAAAATAGAGAAAAACTAGTGGGCATTTTTGTGGGTGCCAGTAGTTCTAGCTACTTGAGAGGCTGAAGCAAGAGGATCACTTGAGTCCAGAGTTAGAGGTTGCTGTGAGCTATGAAACCACTTGGCACTCTAGCCCGGGGCAAGAGTGAAACTGCCTTAAAAAAAAACAACAAAAAAAACTAATTTTTTAAAAAAGATTTTTAAAAATGTAAAAAATACAACTTATTCTCAGAAATACAGTGGATAAGAAATTCAGTGAACTTTTTAAAAAATATATTAAAACTAATGGACAAAACACTCTATTAAAAACATATACATTTTAAATTATATAGATTAGTGTATACAAAAAGAAAAGAATTCCTTAGGAGCCATCAAATAATTAGGAAGTGTTAATTCCAGAAAGTGTGTTAAGAACTCCTAGTCCTTCCTTAGAATCTCTGTGCATAAATGCTGCCTAATGCTTAATTTTTAATAGGCATAAATGCCCATTAACACCAGAAAGGTAAATATCAGGTAAGAAAGTCTCATAAAATGTTGCAACCTTATGACACATTAGAGGATGAGTAGGAAAAATATCATGTAAGCAATTAAAAACACTAGATATACCTTCCTGAAACAGTCTTACCTTTGAGGGAGACAGCAGAAATCTCTCCCATTCATCCAAGCTTTGGGGCCTGTATTCACAGTTATCAACTGCTGCAGAGCCCCATAAGCCAAACCTTTGGTTAAACAGACTCGCTGGCAGTGTTCCCAGATGCCTGGGAGGTATGAATGTATATTAACTTGGGACTTTAAACAAGGCCTCAATGTGGGTCCAAGGATTCCGTGCTTGCACCTCATCAATCATATGAGAGAATAAGCCATCATAAGCATGAATCAGCTTAAACATGAAAGTTTAGAGCAATATCCAGAAAGATTGCATGTATCAGAATGACAGGGTGATATATGTGTGTGTAATATGTTTGCACAGATAGACTTGGGCAATAGAGAAGAAACACGAGGAGATAGAATGTGACTGAAACGGATGACAGAACTTTTAGAAGATATAATAATTGAAAAAAAGAATTCAAATATTAAAATAAAAGAAGTAAACTGGAGGAAAGATGTGAGAAATTACACTGAATGTTGCAAATGAGAAGAACATAGGTGTGTTTTAAAGATACAGAGAAAGGAGTGAGATAGTTCTGAAAATGAGATATCGAATAGATTGAGAAGACTTCAAAATTTCAAAAGCTTCTAGAATTGATGAAAAATGCTAGCCCACAGATACAGTAAATATTTAAAATCCAAAGTAGAATCAGTGAAAATAAATCCACACTTAGACATTTCATGGTAAAAACAGTAGGACATTAAAGAAGATTTTTTTTTTTTTTTGGATACAGTCTCACTTTGTAGAGTAGGGTAGAGTAGAGTAGAGTGCCATGGCAGGATAGCTCACAGTCACCTCAAACTCTGAGACTCAAGAGATCCTCTTGCTTCAGCTATTCAAGATGAGAAGGTTTGAAAAGCAGCCAGAGAGTCACAAATTCTTTACCATCAGAGATTAGACTTGTGGCTAATGTCTCAAAAGCAACAGTATACAAAAGATGTGAAGATACAGAAATTTATTGATAGTAAAAATACTTTTCACTAAGAACGTGAAATAAAAATATTTTAGACAAATAAAAACTGAGAAATATTATTAACAGAGTGGCAAAATTAACTTGTACATTTCTAAATTTCTCCTATTTCAAGTAAGAGAAAATTCATCCACACAGGGTTTTCAAACAAAAGATATAAGAAAGTAGGAAGTTAGAAGACAAATGGGTAAATCTAAAGAAAAATATAGCATCTGAAACACTAAATTCACTATCTAAATTCAGGAATAAAAGTAACCATCACTGAAAAATTGCTTATGTTTTGAGAGAGAGATTAGAATGAATGCAATCTATTTCCATGTGTTATACAGGATGCAGTTTAAAATGCTGATACACTGTATATTTTGGTAAGTAAATGCATGCTGGCCCCAATTTATAAATCCCTCCCAATCTTTAATTTATTACAATGTATAAGACATTTTAGGAATATTGCTGGAGATGATACTAATACATAGACATCATATTGCTAATAATAAAAATAAACATTGATAATAATGATGTCAATAATGTTTTTGAAGTTATCATATATTAAAGGAAGAAAAATATAAGACACCTAGGCCTATAAAGGTGTGAAAGGCTTATACAGAAATATATTAAACTTTTTGAAGGGAATTAAAGAGGAGCTAAGTGCGAAGAGGGATGTACCAGGTATAGGTACAAGGAACCATATACCACAAAGATGGTAATTCTTTTCCAAACAATATAACAATTCAATTTATATGAAGAAAAAAAGGACTAAGGGGAGCTAGGTGGTTCTAAGAGAGAAAAGAAATAAGACATAAGAATAAGAGAAAAGAAATAAGGCATAAGTAAATATCATGATTCAATAAAAAAGCTATAAAAATTGAGCTGGTGTCATATTGGTTTACAGAAACAACAACAGAGCTTGAAGAACTTGAAAACTGATCTGCACATATATAAAAGCTTGATACACAAGAGCTGGTTTTGCACGTTTCTGGGAAAAGGATTCATTGCACCAAGGTAACTGGAAATCCTAAGGGAGACAAAAAAATGAAACCTAAATCTCTTCACGTACCACACACAAAATCTATTCCCGGTGAATTAATATAGAAGGGAAAAAATATCATTTTAAAAAGAAAACTTAAGAGAACATTTTTGTAACCTTGGAATAGAAAATTTCCTGTGTAAGACACAATCCTCGCATTCTGTAAAAGAAAAACCGATTAATTTCTACCACATTTTAACAATAACTTCTGCTCATCAAACATCATAAATGAGAATGAAAAGATGGAACCACAAATCAATGGATAATTTCTGAAACCAATATAAATGACAAAAGGTTAGAATCCAGAATATATAAAGAACTCTGAAAAACAAATGTGAAAGAAAACAATCCAATAGAAAAACAGAAAAAAATTCATGCAAGTACTTCCCAGAAGAGGGAAGAGCAACAAAAAACATATTTTAAATATTTTAAAATACAACAGATCTCACTATAATAATAACAATACAAATTAAAACCACAGTGGGATTTGATTTTATACTTGATTGGTTGGCAAGAATGTGGTGTAAAAAGATCTATAATAATATACTAAGTAATTGAGTGTATTTGCTGATAAGACCAATTTATGGGGAAAATTTGGACATTCTTATTCCCTGTGATCCAGTACAAGGAAGTAAGCATAAGAGTGTTCATGGCAGTTGTGTGAGTCTGTTTTGTATTGCTATAAAAGAATACCTGAGGCTGGTTAATTTGAAAAAAACAAAAAACAAAAACAAAAACAAAAAACAGTTTATTTAGCTCATGGTTCTGATATCTGGAAGGTTCAAGACTGGGCATCTAGAGAGCTCCCCAGGCTGTTATCACTCAGGGCAGAAGGGAAGAGGCACCAGAATGTTCAGAGAGCACATGGTAAGGAGGAAGCGAGGTGGGGGTCAGGTGCTGGGGCGGGGGTGCCAGGCTCTTGTAACAATCAGCTGTCATGGGAACAGACAGAGAACTCACTCCCCCTGCTCCAGAATGGCACTTATCCATGTATGAAAGGTCCATCCCTACAGCAACCCAAACACCTCTTTTTGCAACCTCCTGTCCCCTATTTGGATTAAATTTCAACACGAGGTTTTAGGGGGACAAATATCCAATTACAGCAGCAGTATTGTTCATCAAAGAAAAAAAAAGTGACAAATTATCCAACTGTTTAACAGAGTAGATTTTTAAAAATTTTAATATATTTGTCATTGAAAAAGGAGATGAGTTAAGCTATATGCATCAATATGGATTAATCTTAAACTAAAACTGTGCACACTGTAAGTCTCTTTTTATAAAGTTTAGAAAGAAAGAAACTAAATAATAGTTGTTTAGAGATGCCAGGTACAGCAATAAAAGAAAAGAAAGGTGATGATTATGATTGAATTCCAGATACTCTGAGAGGGATGACTTGTGGATATGATTAGAAAACAAGGCTGAAGGGATTTGGGGCTTGTAATGTCTTATTTTTTAATCTGTGTGTTTGGTGTGTATTTATTTCATGAATATTATTATTCTTTAAACTGTACACATTCATGACATAAACTCTTCTATGTATGAAACTTTTCACCGCAATAAAGGATAATGAAAATAACTGTGAGCTTAGTAAGATTACTGTATTTTTAATTTTAAAAAATTACCTTTGATTATCTAATATTGTTCTTATGTTAAATATCAGAAGAATTGATTTGTTTGTATGACATGTTTTCAGATAAGAATGGGTAACCAACATTCATTATAGATACATACAGAAATGGTTTTAATAATAATGTCTTCACCAAAAATAAATGCTGAAAATTAATTTCATAGGTAAAATCTAATATTTGATACATTCTTTTAAAAAGTGCCTCACTTAAAACATTTGTCAGTATTGTGTGAGAATTCATACTGATTAAGCAGAATAGCTGATGAACAGGGACAAGAGTCGTCTCTAATTTGGATCAGGAAGTAATATTATTTAATTTAACCCCTCTCTTACCTGAATGTACTTTTCCCCCTTCTCCACCAAACTTAGTAATCACTAGGACACGTGCTCTCTACCCAATCAGCAAGTAGAAAATATTTGCTTAGGTGACTCTTTGTGTTGCCAGGGCAATGCTGACACTGGTAGACAAATCTCTGTCTTACAGGAAGGCAAAGCTCAACAGAGGTAATGAGAAAAGCGCCTCATCTAAATGTGTCTGAAAGATCTTAGGGCAAAGAATCAGGCAAATCTAAACAACCAAGAGAACCTGGTGGAGGTTAGTTTACAGAGTGCGGCCCAGTTGACCCAAACATACCCCATCCTGGTACCAGGATGGGAATCCAGTCAGAACCGACGCCATGATTTAAAAGCCTCACAGGATTTCTTAAATCTGTCAGTTCCATGGCCCGGATTCTACATCTCCTGAAGTGGCTGGCTAGACTGATAAAAGTCAGTCATTTAATCAATACATTATTGAGTATTTATTTGCTGGACAGACTGATAAAAGTCAATCATTTAATTGACATTTTATTGAGTATTTATTTGCTGGACAGACTGATAAAAGCCAGTTATTTAACTGATATTTTACTGAGTACTTATTTGCAAAACAATGTAAAAAATAAATGAGAGTAAACCCTAGACTATCCTTAACTGTGCTTAAATCTTGCAGTAGAGACAGGCCAGTAAGTAACTAACTACATCCAAGGCTGACTGAATTAAGCATCATTTTTAAGGTGCTAGCTAAGGAATGGAAGTGTACATTCTGATTTGGGGACCTAAAGGGTTGAATAGATCCTGCCGTGTGTGTGTGTGTGTGTGTGTGTGTGTGTGTGTGTGTGTGAGAGAGAGAGAGAGAGAGAGAGAGAGAGAGAGAGAGAGAGAGAGAGAGAGAGCAGGGTTGAAAAGTAGAAAGAATTACATGCAGAGTAAAGGCAACCAGGTGTGGAAACCTATGTAACGCCCTGGGCAGAGTAAGTGATCAGGCAGCAGGCAGGGTTTATACAATCAGGATGCTGGAGAAACAGAGCAGATCAAGCTTGCTCATGACAGCCCCATTACAGGGGAAAGAGCCTTGTGAGTATGATTCAGGTGCCAATAAGTGAAATCCTTTCCATCTGCTTCACTCAGGCCTCACTCTTGCCTGAAGGACCGCTGTTCAGAAATTGTATAACCTACGCTGTCAGGACTGATTCAGGCTTAACTCTGAGAAATAGGTTGCAATTACACATGTGTAACCACCTGTCCTTCACATACAGAGGAAACCTTCAGCAGGAACTTTCCACACTTCCATGAAGTCTGAAATCTATCCTTCTGTTTAATTGTGTCCCAACTATGATGTGTGTCCTTAAAATCAACCTTGTAACAGGCATCCCATACAAATAAGACTCTCTATCCTCTCCCAGGAAAGCCGTAATTATTTTATTTTCCATGACCCTACTAGTTAAGTCTATATTCGTTTATTTCTGAAGCCAAACTAGACCTGGTTATAACTCTCTAAATTTAATTATTGCCTCATTATACTAATTTAATTATTATGTTCTCTTTTTTGTCACTTGCTATATGAGTTTTTTTCCCTGCTGATCTTGTGATGTTGGGGGTAATCTTAAAAGAGTCAGTCCTGCTCCTCTCAGATTTAAAATAATGTCAGAGAGAAAGTTATTATTTATTTATTTGCTTGTATGTGGAGTATCCTAGAGCAGGAAAAGTTGACAAATAAATGACCAACTTGAAAGATTAGGTTTTGTGATGTCTTCCAATTTCTCACTTTATGGCCTCCGAACCATTACCTTGAAATTCAGTTGTTCCCTCTCTGCTTTACTGATTACTGAAGTCTCTAAGTGGCCTTAATGTCAAATCTAAGGTGCTAAATTTTATAACAAGATCAATTTTCACAACATTTTTACTGCCAAATACATTTTTTAAAGGATGCATTAAATTTCAGCCTGTCTAAAGCATGATGGCTAACAGGTTCTTTCAGAAGAAAACAAGTAATGCACTTGTGTGAATATTTATCTGACACTGGCTTACAATACTAGATTATTACAAATGGCAAGGACACAGCACTACTCGTGAGGTGACACAGGAGAATTTATCATCAGGAGGAGGTAGCTTTATAGAATATTGGTATTAGTGTACCTACATTCTTCTAACAAAATATGAGGATCCAGGCTCATTTATCACTTAGCAAGGCACTCACCTGCACAGAGCCTCTGTCACCTAGCCTTCAGAAGCTCTGCTGAAAATGAGATTTTTTTTTTTCCCCTTCAATGGTATTCGGTGGTTGCAGTAAGCAATTTGGCAGTGTGCAGCATCACTTATGTATCTTTAAATTAAAAGGGTGGGATGAGCTTGAATTCAACTTAATTATATGCAAACTGCCATCTCTGGGAACTGATGGAGTAAATCTGGCATGGTTTTGTGCCCCTTTGTGTCCTATTGCGACCCCTATAGCACTGGTCTCAATTGCCACAGGAAGGAACCAGGCATGACATGGTTTAGAAGTACAAGCTTGTGGAAGGCGGGCTAACCTTAGTCGCAGGGTAGCCCTGAGCCCCCTAAGCAACGGCTATTGATTAAGGTTATACACAACAGATGTGGAGAGTTCAGGTAACTATATAAGAGGGTTGAATGCATAAGGATGGCCACGTGCTCTTCTCACGTGTTCTTTCCCCACAACTCTCATGAAGAAGTACTAAGCGTCAATGTTTAACACATGCTTACTAGTGAGTGACAGATCTTATCTCATTCCGGAACACTGAGTTACCTGGGGATTGCCCTCAAGTCACAAAATTCTCTAGGCTTGCCAGGAGACTGTCTTGTTCTCAGCGTTTCCTTTTAATGTGATAAGAATCAGTAACTGTCCTTTGCAAGCATGGTGTTCTTTCCTCTACAGTGTCCCATCTTTTCATTTCTCCCTTTCATTGAATTATTGCCTATGTCTCCTTTTGTGCTACAAAACCAGACTTGGGTAGTCAGAATAGAAATTTTATTGCCCACAAAGCCAAAGATGTTTATTCTCTTGTCCTTCACAGGCAAGGATGGCTTACCCCTGCATTGGACCACCAGTATCTCATGCTCTAGATGTTCTGTTTCTGGTTTGGCTAAAAGACTTGAAGTAGAGGGGATGGAAGTGCCTAAAATACATACTGGGAGAAAGATAATCTCATAATTCTTGCAGTGTCTTTTAATGCTTTTCTGGCAGTGGGAGTAGAAAATTCAATGGAAGATTTATGTAAGAGCAAGAGGATTCTTTTTAGTGACCAGACAGTTCTGGGTTTGCTTCCCCTCACCCTTACAGACACTGCATTTGAGTCTTAAGCTCCCCTCCTTGACCTCACTCTATGGGGGTCACAGCACACACAAATCTACCCTGCTCTCTGGAGGAGTTGCGGAGCCTCTGAAAATAGAAAAGTAATTTCTGACAAATAATGAAGATACAAACTACTTAAAAAAAAAAAACAAAAACCTGTTCTTCACTATTATGCAACTGGAACAAGGGCTAAAATTGCCTTTGACAGATGGGTGCCTCTAAAAAAGAAAGTGTAAAAACCACTGTGTCACGGCGATATTATGTTTAAAACATCTCTTTAGAGAATGGTTCAGGCATATGCTGAAAAGAAATCTGCAGTCATGATAAGATTGCATTATATTATTTTACTTATAACAAAAATGTATATTATTTACTTCTTATAAATGTCTTATAAATTATTCTGTAAACTTCCTATGGCTCATCCTGTCTCTGACATCCACCTGCACTAGTCCCTGTTGTGTTGCAGAGCTGCCTTTATCTCCACAAATTACAGCTGTTCTCAGGCATCTCAGAAATGTCCAACCAGTAACCAATTACAACCCATTAATGATTACATTTTCTTCCAGGCATTGTTTCCACAACTCATTTTTGTGACTTTTGCTCCAACTCATCTCTCAAGGTTCCTCCTTCTCATGAGACATTGTTTTGATTAGTTTGGTCTGGGTAGAGTTACCAGGCGGTTCCTTGAAGTGTTTCACTCATTTCTTTTGTTTTGGCGTCATCTTCACCTGGATGTCTCAAGGGTCCTTTTGCTGGCTTGCCCAGAGACAGCAGAGCAGCACAGATGGGAGCTGGACTGCCAGGTTTGGAGTCCCAGCTCTGCTGCTGGTTACCTGGATGATGTTGGCTAAGCCGCTCAATCTCCGAATGTAAGCTTTTGTATGTCAGACAGTAAGTAATATCACCTAACTCATAGGGAACCTAGAAGGTAATGTGTGCCTACATGTGTAAGCACTTACACAAATGTCTGCCATGTGTTAAGTACTATCATTTGATGACTTAGCAACACTACCCTCTGGGAATCAAAAGTGCTCTGGGGCTTACTGAGGAGGTAACTTTGAACCTATTACTTATTTTTTTTTCTTCGACAAAGTCATACTCTCTTACCCCAGGCTACAGTACCCTGGCATCAGCCTAGCTTACAGCAACCTCAAACTCCTGAGTCCAAGTGATTCTCCTGTCTTAGCCTCCTTAGCAGCTGGGACTAAAGGCACCTGCCACAACGCTCTGCTAGTTTTTATATGTTTAGTAGAGATGGGGTCTCCCTCTTGCTCAGGCTGCTCTCAAACTCCTGAGCTCAAAGGATCCATCCAGGGTGCTAGGATTACACCTGGCCTACTTAACCTATTTAAGCCTCAGTTTCCACAATTGTAAAATGGGAAAAATACCAACATAATAAGGTGGTTGTAACAAATGTATGCTGATGGTAAAGGACTTTGCATAGTTTGTAGACCGTAAGCACTCCATAATCCTATGTTAGTTGCTTCAATGTGTATTATACTATTGGAATCATTATTAGTACCATGATTGTTTTGTTGCTACTATTAATATTCTAGACTTCCAAAGAACTTTACATCTAACTGCCCTATTCTTTTGTATATATGACCTCTATAAAATTATCAGCTGCTTCTTCCTCAAAATTCTATATTTTTACTGTATTACATAGGTAGCATAACACCTAATTAGTTCTTCCACCTTTCTGAGTGGAAGCAAAGTTAATCAAAAATATTACAGTTGTGTTTAGTTTAATGAGATTTCCAGCTGATGCCATAACTGCTTTATACCCACTTTATGAGACAGGTTAGGAAAATATTAGCATATATTTAACAAGAAAGTCTGGCGTTCACCCTCACAAATTAAATTCTGTCCTGTACTTGTGAGTTTTATTTTTTTGTCCAGGTATTGTACAATGTATCTGTTGCCCTCTTAGAACCAGGACTTTGCCATTTATATCCTTATATCTAACAAGGTATAAGGTTTAAAGACAAACCTGTCTGGCTCTATTGTCAGGTATGTGACTGATATATTATATTTGACCCTAAATCCTTAATGGAAAAACAAGGATTATACCTCTCATCTTTTATTATCATTTTGATATTATACATGTAAATGCCCTAACATAATAGACACTAAAAAAGTGACTACCTTTTTTATCCTTTAATGCCTTTGCCTGTAGAAATCAGCATAACACAGAATGAGCATTCAATAAATATTAAACTGAATTGAAACAAATAACAATGTAAATTTTAATACACTATAAACTATGAAGTTGTAAATACTGTATAAATTTAGAGTTTTTCTGTTTTTTTCTTCTTCATAATTTATTTTCATTCTTGATAAAAATCTCATTTGAAAGTGAAAAACATGGAGGGAGAGGAGAGAGATGGCAGCCCAGTAACAGCTTCCTTGCAACTGGGCACGGTGAGTCTGGGGAGAGAAGACTCCAGGCATCTCTGGCTGGTGGGATCTGCCCTGAAACATCCCTTTGGGGACACAGGGAGTCAGTGAGAGACCTCCGGACCCCACAAGGAGGACAAAAGCAGTGGAACTGGCAAGTGGTTGCATGTGTTTGTTCTGTCTAATCCCATTGGCAGCTGTAAGTACAGCAGCAGTGAGATTGCAAACTGGAAAGGCCATATCTGTGAGCTGTTTTGGTTTTTTTTGGACTTGGCACTAAGTTGAACTACCTTGGGACAACTTGGACAATAGTGCAGAGGACTTGAGCAGTGCCTGTGGCTCAAAGAAGTAGGACGCTGGCCCCATATGCCAGAGGTGGCAGGTTCAAACCCAGCCCTAGCCAAAAACTGCAAAAAAAAAAAAAAAAGAGTGCAGAGGACTTTAAGTATTCTCTAGGGCCCCAGACTGAGCTGCTGAGCTGTATGGAGCTAAAAGTATTTTGCTGTGGGCTGTGGGTCACGCAGAACCATTGTGGGAGAACTGTCCCACAAGCCCCGCCCTCAGGGGCACAGAGCAAGGATCAGGCGGGACACCTTGGGCAAGTAATCTCATGACTGAGCAGCCTAAATGCGGGCACTGAGATGACTTACAGCCTTGACCCTCAGGGGCATAGAGTGAGACCGGTTTTGGCACACTGGGTAAGTAGACAGCCACTTCAGGCTGATCCCAGTGACAAGTGCTTTCCTGGGAAAGCTTCTGCTTAGCCAAGGTTAGCAGTTTAAAGTGCTTTTTAAGTGGGCTGAGGAGAGATTTATGCTGTAGTTCTGCTACAAACCCCTGTAGGGTTTGAGAAATCAGCAGAGGCCTCCAGTGTCCATCTCATATAGCCGTATCAGCATTATGATTAATATCTCATACCCCAGAAGATCACGTGTTTCCCAGACAATCTTCAGCAAGATATATAGATTGCTTTGTTTTTGTTTTAATTTCAACATGTTCCTTCTAGAGTTTTCTTTTTCTTCTTTCTTCATTTTTCTAGTTTAAATATAATTTTCCATTTCTGCCTCCTTTAACAATTAGAACTTCCTTTTTGCTAGTGTTTCTACCTATTATTTGGTTTTGCTAGTGTTTCTACCTATTATTTGATTTTTCCTTCAATTTTATCCCATAAAGTTTTCTGTTTGCTTATTTTGGTTTGATTTATAGCATTTTTGTTTTTCCTCTCTACTTGGTGGAGGTGGGGTACTGTGTCTGAACAGGCTAGCAAAGAGCTGCTGACTTCAAGGGAACCACCCAACCTGCCACTCCCAGAGGTTGGGGGTTTTTAAGGTTGGGTCAAAGTGTCCTACTGTACACCTATATGGCTCCTGCCTCCCTCTTTCTGTGCCTCTTTTCTTTTTGTCAATATTCCCATTTACTCACCCCCTTTCCTTTCTCTTTTTCTTTTCTTTTTTTCTTCCTTTTTTCCTTCTTGCTCTTTAATCTTCTCATCCTTCTGTTCCTATCCCAAAAGGACTCATTGAAACCTTAGTCCAGAGGCATGGTAACTTAAAGAGAAGGAGGAAGTGAAAGGAAAATTAGGGCAAGGAAACAAATAAAAGAAAACACTCATGAGGAAGAATCAGCAGAAAAATCCTGGTAACACGAAAAAACAGTCTAGAGCAACCCCCACAAGAGACCATGAAGAGGAGTCTACCTATAAATAAATGTTAGAAATTAAAGAAAGGGAATTTAGAATATAGATGATGAAAACAATGAAGGAAATGATGGAAACAAAGAAGGAAACTACC
>CAUYON010054123.1:0-41540 GCA_963573935.1 Arctocebus calabarensis
AAAAAATGGAGACTTTACAGCCTTTGTATTAACCTGGATGGAAGTGGAACACATTATTCTTAGTAAAGCATCACAAGAATGGAGAAGCATGAATCCCATGTACTCAAGTTTGATATGAGGACAATTAATGACAGTTAATGATACGGTGGGGGTGAGGGACGGGGAGAGCAGAGAGAGAAAGAATGAGGGAGGGGTGGGGAAAGGAAGAGCAGAGAGAGGAAAGGAACAAGGGGGGTGGGGCCTTGGTGTGTGCCACACCTTTGGGGGCAAAACACGATTGTAAGAGGGACTTTACCTAACAAATGCAATTAGTGTAACCTGGTTTCTTGTACCCTCAATGAATTCCTAACAATAAAAAAAAAAAGATTGACTCCCCCCCCAAAAAAATAAATAAAAACTGAGTTACCTACAATAGAGGAACATTTTCTCTGGGAAATTATTTAATGGTAGAACTTTGAATACAGAGTTTAGAGACTGATTAGGCCTCTGCCTTCAAGGTGTTTATAATCAAATTTGGATCATTATGGAATGAGAGCAGACAACTATGAAAGGTGAATATTTATAACATGCTGCTCCTCAGTGCCCTCCCCTGACACGCACATCCTCTTGGCCTCCCATCTGCTGCATGTGTGGTTTCGGGATTGGGTTGTCTGAATGTTTGTGACTAGGAACCTGGAGGAGTTGGCACTCTGCGTTCTTCCTCTCTGCCTCTGTTCAAACTAGAAGGTTTTCATTCTAGTAAAAACAAAACAAACAACCCTCCACAATACCCACAGGAAACCCAGTATAATCTATGTTTGAAGAAGGAATCATTAATATATGGTATGAATAGGATCAAGGAAATGGGACCATGAGAAGAGCCAAAAAAGCCCTTTCAGGCTGTGCTGGGCAATTTCCAAAGTACTTTCTGAGGTATCATTACAACCATCCTTCAAGGAGGGCCCGAAGGACGATGGCAGAGACCAGGAAGCTATTCAAATTGTTTCTGCTTCTGCAAATTGAAGTGCATGGGGAAATGTCTACTGTGGTAGCCTCCTCAAGAAAAGCCTGATGTTCCCTCCCTCCCTGTGTGATGCGTCTGAGTAAGTCCTCCCCTTGAGTGTGGACCGGGTCTAGTGACTACTGAAGAATAGAATGTGGCAAGAGTGATGGGACGGCCCCTCCACAATTATGTTATAAAAAGACTGGCTTCTGTGTGAGGGACACTCGTTCTTTCTCCCTTTTAGATATTCTCACGTTGGGGGAAGGAAGTTGTTCAATGCTGAAGAACTGATGTCTCCAGCCAACAGTCCCGAGAGGGCTCAGAGGCAGGTGTTCCCCCAGTGGAGCCCCGACATGCCTGCAGCCCCGTCCACTGCTCTGAAGGCAGCCTTCTCTCAGACCTGAGCCGGGGCCACTCAGCTAAGCCACTTCAGAATTTCTGACCCACAGAAACTGCGAGTTAATAAATATTTGTGGTTTTCAGCTGCCGGGTTTGGGAGCGATTTATTATACAGCAATAAATAATGAATATAGTTGCCCATTGGTCTTTTTAAGTTACGTTTTATTTTCTACTGGGAAAACTAAAATATGCTTATTGTTGAAACAGAAAAAGAAAACAAAAAAACACCCTAAAAACTGTAACCAAGAATTTGCCAATATGCTCTTAGTAGATGGAGGGAGCTTTGAACATGTGAATCGGATCATGTCACTCCCCTGTGCAAAACCAGCCAGTGACACACCATTGTGTGTGGATTAGAACACAAGTGTATGCTTCTACCCAGTCACTGAGTTCCGAGAAGTGTGACCTCTTGCTCTCATCGAGTCTGTCCCACGTGCTCCTGTCTGGGTCCTGCACTTACTGGTTTCAGCTCCCCAGTGTGACCTCCTCAGGTCTCTGTTCAAATGTCACTCCGTAGAGAAGCCGCCCATCTAAAAGAGCCCCCTTCACTTATAAGCCCTGGGTAGATGTCATCTTATTCCCTTTTACTTGTCATCCGATCGTCTGCCTCTCGCCTACTGGATTCCTGGTGCTGTGCATGCAAGGATTTTTATTTTCTTCGCTGCTATATATGTATCCCCAGCTCAATAAATATTTGTTGAATAAATGCTACATTTATTCCTTTTATTCCCTTTCATTCTTTAGCTTCTCTCCTCTTTCTCTTTCCTTCCCTTTACACAGTTTTTCAGATTTGTAGGTATTTTAATTTTACAAGTGGAAAATAAAACATCATTTAAAAAGATGACTCTTCATAGTTTTCAGATTTTTAAAATTCTTAAAACACAATTTTTGTTTAATATTTTAACACCTGAGTGTGTCATCTGAGCAGTGGGACATAAGAAACTAGCTCACCTTTCTGTGCTTCAGTTTCCTCATCTTGAATATGGAGAGGTCTCCAAGGGCATTGAATGAAATTATGCAGGTAACTCGCTTTGCATGGCAGTACATAGTGAGGAATCAATAAACGTCACAGAAACAGGAATCCCATCTCAGGAGTTTTAGCAAGTGTACCCATATATCATAAAAATATTCATTCTAAGTTTCTTCACAGCTGAGTTTGCAAAAAGAAATACCTAGGGAAAAATTCTTCACCCATTTATCTCCTCACATCTTGTTTCCCCCTTTTTTTGTCCTCATATTTCCCTGACTAACATAATATTTTCTCTTTTTCCAAGTGCACTTGCTTGTTTTTGATGTAAGTCAAGCTGTTTCTTTCAATCCTTTAGAGTAACCTTCTCTGCCCCTTCAACTCAGCAATTCATTCTGAGAAGCAGGAAGGTCAAGGCGGAGACCTGACCAGGCTATGAAGGCAGGAAGAGAGAGAAAGGGAGGCAGTGAACCCTAACTGTCGCACTCTCAGTTTCAGAGCTTTCACTATTCTACATACTGCTGTCTTGAACACCTTGGTGTGTTAGTTTCAGTCGATTCTGATGATTTCTCCAGGATGGTGTATCAGTTAGGGTTCACACAGGAAACAGCACACTTAAAGAGGTAACTGAAGACTATTTAGAAAAGTGTGGCCTCCATTACTGGAGAGCAGAGGACAAAGGAGCAGAGGACAAAGGTGCGGGTCCAGGAGCTGAGAGGGGAATGGAGACGAAGGCAGGGCAGTCCCTGCCACTGCAGGAGATGGCCTCCAATCCAGCCACAGCCTGAGCTAACGGACTCCAGCCGTTTCCATCTCCAGGCCTTGTTGAGGGGAAGCAGGGAACCATATTGTCCCTTATTCTCCAGTCTTCGGATCCTGCTGGTACCTTTCATTGGCCCAACCCAACCAGAAATCCTAAGATCAGGAAGCCCAAAAGGCAAGAATAAGAAAGGTGGAAGATGGGTGTGGAAGACCTCACCTTCCACTAGAGAAGACTTCTGGAAGTAGAGTTTCTAGGTGAAAGGGTATGGTTAGGTTTGCAATGTTTCATGTTTGCTGCCATCCGTCTTATCCTTTATGTAAGGGAAATGTAGTCTTAACATCTCTGGCAGAAACTGTCTTGTGGTCCCCTAAGCTATTTCCTCTATCTCACACTTCCCTCTGTGACGCAGAATGGATGACATTGTCCAGCCCCCTTTGGGTGAAGTCTAGTCACAGCACAGTTCTGGTCAGTGGTTTGTGAGAGGAAATGATTCAGGCTCGCCTAGGGCTAGACCACAGACACTTTCCATGATCAATTCCTCATGTTCTTTTTCCTTTCTGTCTCAGCTGAGTAAACAACAACAAAAAGAACAGCAACAAAACATGGGAACTTGAGCAATCATGTGTTGAAGAACGCACAGCCACAAGATAACTTGGGTCCTGCTGTGTAGAGGAGGGCCACCAAGGACATATGCATTTGACTGTGACATTAGGGATCATTAAATTTACTGCAACAGACACTTCCGATACCCTGTCTCATGTTCTTGCATCCCCTTGGCCCATCTCTGATTTCTGCTGCAGCTGGGGTAAAGAGTTCTGTAATAACTTGGGCAGATTTTGTTGATAGCATCCCACTTCAAATACACATGGAGAATCCTCCTACCTTTTGCCCTTGGGTCTTCTCTACCCCTTCAGGAACCTGCTTGGCCTGCTCACAAGCAAATGCATCAAGGGCAAACAAGAGAAGCAACATCCCCAGAGGTAACTCTCAACCAGGGGGGACAAGTGGATAAATCCTCCAATTTTCCCCCTTCAGGGACACAATTCTAGAATACATTCTGTATGCTTCTCAGGAATCCCTGCATAGTTGAACCCACACCATGACCTCACACAATTTTATATTGTGTCTTCCTTCTTCTCTGACTCTGTCTCCTCGGTCTTTCTTTCTTGCCCCCTGGGATCACTTCCCAACTGACCTACCAGGTTTCTGGTCCTTCAAAGCTTCTGCTTTGGAGGGACCCCAAACTAAGACAGCCAGTGATATTTCAGGATTTATTTATTACAACTCCTGGAGTTATCTTAAGAAATAAAGTAAGGGGTATCATTAATTAGCAATAATCACACCTCAGATAAACCTCATTGGTTTCAATATTGCCACTGCAAAGAGCTACAAGTGCTATCAAGTAGGATGCTGACTTTTAATAAAATTTAAAATGTGGAGCATTGATGTAAAAGTGAAGGAATAGTAGTGAGAAAACTGATATTAAAGCCTGAGAAAAAACACATATTATACAGTGATGAGACATTTGGCAAAACTATTGTTAACGGTGACCTGGAAGGCAGAAAATGTGTTATCAACACTCTAGCTCTAGGGAGAGTGATTAGTAGAAATCAGAGTAATGGAAAATGTTGACTTTTTTCTATTTTTTGCCAATTATTGGCAAAAAATAGATAACCATGGATGAATGATATATACATACTGTGAAATATTATTTAGCCTTTAGAAGTGAAAAAATTCTGATACATGCTACAACATGCGATAACCTTAAAGAAATCATGTTAAGTAAAATAAACCAGACATAAAAAGGTATTTGTAGGATTTCACTTATATGAGGTTCTTAAAGTAGTCAAATTTTTAGAGACAGAAGGTAATATAGTGGTTGCCAGGGATTAAAGAGAGCAGGAAATGGGGAATTATGTTTCATGAGTACAGAATTTAAGTTTAGATTGATGAAAAGAGTTCTGTCAATGAATAATTAGTGATGGTTGCACAACTACATGAGTATATACAAGACCACTGAACTGTATGCTTAAAAATGAATTAGATGGTAAATTTCATGTTATAAATATTTACTATTGCAATAATAACTTCTTAAAAAGAAATAACCTCAGAATGGAATTGACTAGTTTGCAAGCAGGATTAAATAGATTAAAGAGTCTAGAAAATGGAGGCACTAGGAGGTGGGAAAAGCTGTTTGCTTGAGGCCCCAAAAACTAAGAGATAAACATGGAACAAATTTGTGCAACAAAGGCTCAATAACATTCAGTTTTGTGGCACACATCAGTTTGAAAGGCACAGTCTTCCTATTCCCACCATAATCCTTGAATAGCTTCAAGAAAGAGGCATGGGAGTGTGTGTGTGATAAAACAAAAAGTATAATTGTTCCAGCTACTTACGAGGCTGAGGCAAGAGGATCACTCAAGCCCAAGATTTTAAGCTTGCTGTGAGCTATGATGCCATAGCACTCTACCCAGAGAGACAAAGTGAGACGCTATCTCAAAAAAAAATTCTGAAAATCATATTTAGGAAATAACTTTGGGTGTGGTTACTGGTACATGTATATCAGAAGTTATCTATGTCTTTCAGGGAATAGTAACTGCCAACAAAACCACAGTCTGGTTGGGGAAAAAAACCCTTCAATTATTTGAGGCTTAAAACAACCTTCAGGCCCCCAAATTTGTGCCAGCTTGAAGTGTGTTCTGAAAACTGTATAACCCCCAAGGGTTTTCTCCTGAATAGACACTTTGGAAATGATCTGGCAGGAGAATGGATCATCAGGAATTTCTCAGAAGGACGAATCAAGAACAATAGGCCAGAAAGGCGCTCCAGAGAGAAGAACCCAGGACTGAGCCTCCTTGCCAGGTACTGGGAGCTCCACCATCCAGCCCAGTGGGGTGACAGCTTGCCAGATACCAGTCTGTGGCGTGCGCCCCCATTCATCTGTTGTCTGCTTGGTCGTATTTATTACTGTTACTCTCTCCCTGGCCTACTAAGTGGATGTGTTGGAATGGGAGGCAGGGGAATATAATTTGTCTTTTTATTTTTATCTATTTATTTATAAAATATTTACATCTTTGTAATTTTTTTAAAATTTCAGATTAATATGAGAGTACAAATGATTAGGTTACATTGTATTTGCTATTTGCTAAGTTGTTGCTGAGCCCTTCAGTCAGGGGGTGTGCCATATACCCCTACATTGTGCCCAACAGGTGAGAATTTACCAATTCCCCTCCTCCTCCCTTCTCCCTCCCTCCCACGTTCTTGTGTTTTTCTCTCTTGTGGACATGTAGTTATTCATCTACTAGTTTCATATTAGTATTGAGTACATTGGATGCTTGATTTTCCATTCTTGTGATACTTTACCAAGGACAATGTTCTTCAATTCCACTGGATCACAAGAAAGCACATCTGGAAAAATGGTATGGAGATTCGAGATGGGTTCAGAGGTTGACTGGGTGTTTGTGTAAATGCTGCAAGTTGTCTCTGGGGAAGGGCAAGTGTGTTCAATGTGTGGGAATGAGAGCAAATGACTATTTAGTGAGCAGAATAGCAGATTATGGTCAAGACCTTGGGTGTGTTCACTAGCTCTTGGTTTTCTTCATATTAGACACACAACTAAACTATGTTTTCCAGTTGTCCTTGTAGCTAAATGTGGCCAAGCAATTGAGGTTTGGCCAACTGGGATGTGAGCAGAAGTAATGTATATGACTTCCAGGCAGGACCCATATATTTCTTGGATGGGTCATCTTTCATCCTTCTGGAATGCAGGAATGGGCACAACTCCCAAGGAAACATGAGAGTGACTTGTTGACGATTGCAGAGTCACAAAATGGAGAAGCTCTCAATTCCTGACTCACGCTTAAAGGAAAGGTGCCCAACCAGGAACAAACTTAATAGACTGTGATAGGAGCAATAAACAACTTCTGTTGTGGCAAGCCACTGACTTTCCACTTCTCTACCAGCAACTATAGTTTTCTCCACTGATACACTATTATATATGCACCAATTATAGATAATTTGGTGAATTCAGAAAATAGAAGGAAGAAAAAACAACTTCTATTTCCATTCCTTAGAACCACTCTTAATATTTTAGTGTGTGTTCTCACTGCCAATTTTTTATGTGCATTGAATTTTGCAAAAGAACATTCATAGGTCTCAGGTAGAAGATACTATAAAGAGAGTTTTGGTGACAGAAAATATTTACCCATAAAATCTCTAATTGCTCAAGTCATTCAACAGGTGTTTTAAAAATATAAGCTCTATAGTTGCTTAAAATCATAAGCAAGAAAAGTGGACATTAAGATATTTTTCTTACTCTCTTGCACAAATCTTGTGAATCAAGTAATTCTCTATTATTTTTACAATTTCACCCTCGGTGTAATAGTGACTGGTAAACAGAGGCACTTAACATCTGTTCAATGAATTAATAGAAGAATGAATGGATTAATAAAGGAATGATTGAATGCAATTCTACGTTAGTATAACAGGGGAAAACTTGTTCATTCATCATCTTGACAATGTCTAAATTATGTAAATAGTTTAGCCATTTTGGACAGGCTTCACCAGTTGTTTTAGGCATATATCAAACATGCTAAGATATGCCTTCTGAAGGGTGGAGGGAAGAATGCAGCTTATGAAAATATTTTTTTTTCATTCATAAAAAAAGCAGAAAAATAATATGGTTTCTGGCAAACAGAGTCACTTAATATCTATAGAATAAATTGATATGAATAAAAAATAGTTGAAAAAGGAGAGAAGCTGACTCCTAGGTCAAACTCTTGCCCCAGGCTATAGTATCTACCTGACAGCATATAAATATTTTGTATTTATATATCATTATCATAAAACAGATTCTTGAATTTATAGGCTAAACAGGAAAATATGACCTTCAAGCTATTTTATAACTTCAGTTCTTCATTCTAGCACTAATATGAATTTACTTCTCCATTATTAGAATGTGTACTCAAATAATTTCTTTATTGAAGAAAAGCCCTTATAAATCTGATGACATGTTCTTTTTAAAAACAAAGATAATGTGGGAAAATATTCTTAAAATATCACTCTTTCAAAACTATTGAAACCATTCTTGTGAATTCTTGCATATAATGTTTCAAAGAAAATTGAGGTTAGCCTGATATCTTTCTCCTTTGATGATTCCTACCTTTAATTTTTCTTATGCTTAAAGGCTTTTTTTCTTCACATTTGAAATTCAAAAATTTTACCAGAGTTTTTCTAAGTGTAAGTTTACCAATTCTCTTAAATTGTGATGTGCTGAGCTCTTTTAATTTGCACATTTGTGTCTTTCTCCATTCAGGTGGATTCCTTCAATTATCTTAATCACAGATTACTTGTGTGTGGCTACCTCACCCAGGGGCCTTATAAATTCAGAGAATATGTCTCAGTCATGTTTATATCTTCAGCACTTGGCACATAGTAGACATACAATGATGGGTTATTGAGGTAAATGAAGCTGAGAGCTGTCTGGAAAAACCTCCAGTAAAGGAGGTATCCATCCATTGACAGAATGATGTTTTACTGCATTTGACTTCCAAATCATTTCTTAGCTCTGCATAAACCACAATTGTGTATTTCTTTAACCAATGAAGGTTCGTTGAGGTGACTTGCTTTAGCTGAAGGGACATTAATAAGTATGATGTCAACAGAAACTTGAAGAGCACTTGTACATTGGGGCTTATTCTCTTTATATGCCTTGGGAACTCTGAGACTGCCATGCATGCTAAGGTCAGCTAGCCCACTAGATGACATAGTGCATCCAGGAGCAATGTTGAGCCACTTCAATGTAGACATCAGCTTTGCCTTTTCAGACCAACTGGTTTACTATGTACCAACTACTAGACAGGTCAGGGAGACCATCTTAGACCATCCAGGTCCAAACAAACTCAATCAGTGTACTGGAAATTCTCATTGACCTCACAAAATTGTGAGAAATATTTGTTTCATTAGGCCAATAGTTTTGGGGTGATTTGTTGTGCAGCAAAAGCTATTTGATACATTAAAAAACCATTGAATCATTCTAACTTAGGAAGACATTGTCTGAATAACATTTTAAAAAGATAACCTAGGCTTCTCTGTGGAAATAAATTCTGGAAAGGTAGGACTAGGCTTGGGAACCGAGGGCATTTGGGAAGCTATTGCAATAAACCAACTGATAGACTTAGTGGGTCTGTTCCAGGTTGATGGCAGATCATTTCAGGGTGAGAGAACCTAGTACACATAGATACAGTTTGAGGAAGAATTGAGTACACCCAAGATATAGTTTGAGGAAGAATTGGTTTTAAGGGATTTTTTTCTTCAGAGAAGAAAACAGTTAACCCTGGAATGAAAATGAGGCTGGTAACAGACTTGTCAAGAGGTGTTTCTAGAAGGCAAAAAGAATCATGCCTTCCAATTTTAGTGAAAATAATTTTGAAGCCACAATTAGCCAAACTATCAATCAAATGTGAGTACAAAATACAAGCTTTTTACAACATGCAAAGACTCAGAATGTTTACCTTCCAGGAATACTTTCTGAGGAATTAGTTGAGGAATTAAAAGTTATTAAACCCAATCTAAAAAAAAGGAAGAAGATATAAGCCATGGTGGAACTAATTTAAGAGTCTGGTCCAGATATTTTCTGTACTCTTTTCTGACTGCTGGGGCTGGAAGCTGGAACACTACCTTTCTAAGACTCCATTGCCAGCTGGATTCTAGATGGTTTCACCCAGAGGGGGGATTTTGAATGAAATTAGAAGGTAGAAGGAAGTTGAAAACCTTCTGGTTTTGGCAATGGGTTCAGTAGTTTTAGCACAAAGGTTCCAGCCACATTGGCAGGACTTCTAGCAGCATCCCTAGGATATGTGTTCCTGTAGCACATATTTCTGAAGGTTTCTGGATTTCTAGGTGGGAAAGGGGTGAAAGGGCTCACTCATTCCTGAGGGGGTAATGGTGGTGGCTCCTTGCAGTTGTTGTCCTTAGGTAATAGCATTTACCACCTTTTGCTCCTCAAGTCCTTCCAATATTGTTATAATAAATTATCTGGATTGAATTCTTTTCTGCTTTAATTACCTAGAGTGGTTTCTGTTTTCTTGACTGGGCACAGAATGACATGGAGCTCAGTAAAGTGAAATCACAGGCTGGGAGGACATTTCAACAGGCCTTGAAAGCAATCAATGTCTTTCTTATAAGAAGTCAATGAGCTCTTGAAGAATATCTTCAAGAAGAAGAATGAAATAATCTCTAAGCCCTAGAAGGAAAGTCTAAAAATTTAATAAAGAAGTCATGCAATTCTTCTCTGAAAAAAGAAAATACAATTCCTAACTCCAGGAAAAACAAAAATCTAGAAAGGAAAGGAAAGTAATGGTCAAAATATGAAGCTAACTAAAATGATGCATAATTTGAGGCCTTGATGCAGAGATTCAATTTGACCTAGACTCCAGTATCATTCTTCTCTGTATTGTACTGTGGTCATCTCCTTAGATGTGCATAGAAAACAAACATAATCCTAGAATGTACTTTAGTCAGTGTGAGCAAATGATCACTATTACTTGTTCATTTCATCTCTAAATATCAATCTGTTAACAATGTGAAAGGCCTATCTATAACTACAACTTTAGAACATAATGTAAATATAAGGACTTGAGGACAGGAATTGAACTTTGGAAGGACAGAGAAGAATTGGGCAGAGACATTGTCATCTTACATGTAAAGAGTCAAGAAGAACTAGAGTATCAATGACATAAAACACAAGATGTTCTAGAAATATTTAACATGACAAACTACTATTAGAAGTAACAATAGTGCAATACTATACAATTTTGAAGTACAGAAAGGGTAGCTGAAGTGAACTAAATTCTTATTTTTCATAGTCAGAAGTCAATAAATAATTCCTAAGATCAATTCCTATCAAGGCACATAATTATTTTATTTATTTATTTTTTGAGACAGAGGCTCACTTTGTGCCTTGTGTAGAGTGTCATGGCATCCTAGTTCACAGCAAAGTTAAACTCTTGGGCTCAAGAAATCCCCTAGCCTCAGCCTCCAGAGTAGCTGGGACTACAGGCTCTGGCCATCATGACCTGATAGGTTTTCTGTTTTTAGTAGAGATGGGATCTTCTTGCTTTTTGCTCAGGGTGGTGTTTTCATATACAATGTGCTGGTTTCATATACAATCTGAAATATTTTCATCAAACTGTTTAACATACCCTTCATGGCATTTTCTTAGTTATTGTGTGAAGACATTTGTATTTGCATTTAGTAAGTTTCACCTGTACCCTTCTAAGATGCACCATAGGTGTGGTCCCACCAATTACCCTCCCTCTACCAATCCTCCCCCTAAAATAACTTTTTAAAAGAATATACTACACTAGAATCACCTGAGATGTTCCTATTTATAAATCTCATAACCTCGCTCTATCTTCATCTATAAAATGAAGGAGTTGGATTCAATAATTTGAGATGCCTCCAGCTGTGAAATCTGAATATCTTTGAAGAACGGAATGCATCCCTCTTACAAAGAGACTTTGAAAAGTGCCTTACAGTCCTATATCCTTTTTTACTCCCTGAACATTACACTTAGAGACTAGAGACAGCCATTCAAAATGGCTCGGGCAGGCAAGATTATACAGTTAAAGTAGCAGATATTTGTGACAGATCTCTGAGAACACTTGGCTCCAGAGTTGTCAAGCATTTTAGTGATTCATACCATGTAATTGGAGATAGGCAAAGCCCAAGTATGCACTTTATGAAGAGCAAGTTTATATATTGACATGGCCATGATTAAAACAAAACAAAGTATCTTGAATGGAGTTTTCTTTCTTTCTTGGCATATAGAATGACAGAAGGAAACATTTTATTCCCTAAAATGCCTGGGTAAAAAGCATGAATAGGGTTTAATTGTGTAATTTTTTTTTAAGTGGTGGTGAGAGAGGATACCTGAGAAAGGTGAGGTCTAGGGAAACAGGTCTTCTCAAGGAGACTGCAGGATACACCTGCAGGGTCCTCTCTATGGTGACTCAGCTCTTGGGAATTTGTAACCTTAACTTTCTGGTAGTTGGAAATTTCTGTTTCTGTGCAATCCTGTAATACTGTGGGGGCTGGTATAGCATCTCCCGCTTGATTCAAACTGGCCTATGAGAAAGGTACCTGTGGGTTGGAATTTTTTTGACTGTAGATAGAAAGGGAAAGACCAAGCTCATCAGGGAGAGTGGCCATTTGGAATTCTTCTGGGCCATGAGCTCCCAGCTGGCAAATAAATCCCTTCCTCTTATAAACATGGTGTTTGGGTGCTCTTTCTCTCCAATGGGCCTTGTCTTCCTGTAACAATAACATGTATAAAATTCTAAAAAGAGGTGATGTCCACAACCCAATCGCTTATCATTTTTTCAGGTTCATTAGACATAAAATTTTCCCCCAAATTAAAATCTGCACTCTATTATTTTTTATGTCCTTCTATAGATTATTTTGGTAGAGAGGCTTGCCAAGGGATCTGGAGTCATTCAGCTTGTTGGCAGAAGAGCAGCTTTGTCCACTCATTGAATCAATCCTGCAGCGAGGAATCTATTCCCTTTCCTTCCATCTGCTACATTCACTTTAAATATCGTGGGTAGTAACCATCTCTTCCAAAATGAAAGCCACCCCCCTTCAATGTTCAGGTCATCATTATGTCTCATTCCATAATATTATGCTTTTGCTACTGCAGGTCCATGAACAATATGACACGGGGCAGCAGCAAAATCTATAAAAGGATTTCCCGTCAACTTAGGTGCAGTTAGCTTGGACCAGAAGGCATCCACTGACCAGATGGCCCATTGAATGCTTGCTTGCATTATCCCAAAAAACTCCAAAACTCCAACAATCTTAGTCATTTTTGACTTAAAATATACTAGGTGGCTGTCCCTATTATCTAATCCCTGTAAGAATAACAGCTTTGTTTCTGCAAGGAGCTCTCACTATAGTCTTGTTTGCTTTTCATGCTGAGCATTTCCTTCTTTCCATGATAGAATAATTGCTTGTTCTTTAAGCACGTTGTCCTCTTTATATACACGTGTCTATGTACGTATGTTTGAGTGTCTATACATGTGATGTCACTCTGCAGATTCAGAGCAGCATTTGTCTCTGTCAAATTCATTGTACTTCTGGGTCATGCGTGTCTCATGCAAAGCCACCTTTTCAATGCCTTCTTTTCTTTTCTAAATGCTGAGAAGAAAATGAATTCCTATGTATGATTCTGCTCAAAGATTAGTTGATTCTTGGACTGGGTTAATTTTTCATTTGTCAATGTACAACAAGACAAGTTAGTAAATGGTAGGTATTTCTTTGCCGACAAAGCTTGCTGAGATGTCACATCTGCTGTTTTGGGTTGGTGTGTTTCTTATAACAAGATTGCTATAGAAAACCTTGCTATTAACTTTGCAGGTGAACCCTGCAGGGGCAACTTGGGGAACAGGTACTTAGCTTCATAGGTCCTGTCAGTGAAGAATCTCTGCTGCAGATCCCTGTTGAGCCTTCTAGGTCCACCTTAACCTCCTCCCTTCACCATATATCTCAATTTTGTTTCCCTTTCCCAGCATCTCTGCTGTTGTTTCAGGTTCTCACCTACCTGTCATCAACATCAATAGATTCTTGCCGTTTAGTGATCATGCAGTCACTTGAAGTCTCTGAATCCTTAGTGGGTGACCTGAAAAAATAGGAACATCTGAGAAGGACAACCCCGCAGACATCTTCAGCTAGAGGTGAGACTCCCTCTGCAAGTGTCAGGTGAAAAGATTTGCAGTTCCCAAATGACACATATTAGTCATCACCTTCCCTACCCACAAATTTTGCAATGGGAGTGAAAACATTATTTTGGCAGGAATGAATGGCTGGGATATTAATTAGGGAGGCCAGGTCCAATCAGATGTTCAATCACCTCACTACTCATCTGCAAAATTCCCTAGAGTTTAAGGATTTAGGTTGCAGAAAGGGCGAAGGCCATGTGCAGCACATTTTTCCCTCCTTTTTCTCCTGATATCACCAAATTTTGTCACGGGAAGGGACTTTAGATTTCATAGCATTGAGTGCTCGCCTTTGATAGAGGAAGGGAATATGATGAAGTGATGCATCAGAAGTTTTACTCCCCTGTGGTCTAGTGTTTGTTTACTAGAACTCAGCTCAGGCTTATAACACCTTGACCTTGGATGTGGTCCTATCTCTATACTACTTGCCTCTTTCACTGTTGTTTTCCATCCCTCAGTGTCTGACCAATAAATAACCCATCTTCAAATGTTTATCTCTTCTTTTCTCTTTCTTTGCAATTTAAGGTAGTGATAGGTAGCTTCAGCAAAAGAATCTCAAGCTGCTATCTATTATACTTCTGTGGAAATCCTTTGCTTTTGCCACTTCAAATTAAAATGCAAAAATGTCCTCTGTCTTCATGGGGGTTCTTGATAGACATCTTTCTGTGTAGTTTGAAGGGAAAGAGGTTGATTATTTAACTGAAGGCAAGAAGAAGAAAGAGATACTCATTCAAGCCGTTAGCCTAAGCATAACATTTGCAAATACGTCCTTCTGACACAAGAACTTGCCTTTAGTGAAGACAGGAATGATAGCATTTTGAAAGACCTAAGCAGGAAATATAAGTGCTCTAGAATCTCTCTTCATGAACTTGGTTCCCATAGTCCATATCTACTGAAGACAGGATTATCCAATCCATTTTTTCTGCCACCTGCATACGCCCCAGCTCTCATTTATTTTGGTTGGTAGATCACTTGTAATTATCCTACAGTTTTTTTTGCAGTTTTTGGCTGGGGCTGGGTTTGAACCCACCACCTCCGGTATATGGGGCCAGTGCCCTACTCCTTTGAGCCACAGGTGCTGTCTATTCTACAATTTTAAAAGAGAAAAACATAAATATGAACTCACCTAATGATTTTGTTACCTATTTTAGGTTACATAAAATAATTAAAGTGTTTTGTTTATTTTGTTCATAATTTTATTGAGTGTGATACTTTTTTTTTTTTTTGAGACAGAGTCTCAAGCTGTTGCCCTGGGTCGAGTGCTGTGGTGTCATAGCTCATGGCAATCTCAAACTCTCAGACTTAGGTGATTTTCTTGCCTGAGCCTCCCAAGTAACTAGAACTACAGGTGCCCGCCAAAACACCCAGCTATTTTTCTATTGCAGTTGTCATTGTTGTTTTAGTTGGCCCGGGCTGGATTCGAACCCACCAGCATCGGTACATGTGGCTGGCGTCCTATCCACTGAGCTGTGGGCACCATCTGAGTGAGATATTTCTTGAAGCAATCTCTAGGATGAAATCTCGGCTTTCTCTTGTATGTCTCACAGTAGAAAATGTTTTTCTCCTTCCACCTTTCTCATTTCTTCTGCTGTAAACCGAACAATCCTTTGTTGATATATTTTTTACTTTTTCATTATAAAATGCACCTATCCATTTAGCCTTTCCCCAGTGTCAGAAGATAACAGTCCTCCTCTCTGTCCTGCATTTCTGTTCTTCACATTGCTCACAAGCTGAGTGAAGAGATTTCTCCTGCAAGAAAGACGTGTGTACATTTTCTCTGGTGGTGGGGATGAACAAATGCAACAACAAAATGTGTCTGACACCTTTCTACACAGGATCGGAAAGGTAAACAGCTGGCAAGGAACAGGCCTAGCACACGAGGATGCCTCACTCGGTGATGTACCCTCTTGAGTTGGCCCCAGAGCAGGACCAGCCCTCAGTCTCACAGGCCTATAAAACTGGGTTTTCAGCGCCTGAAAATGCATTCATTTTTAGGGGGCAGAGTCACCTTAACCAATGTAGAAAACATGGACATATAAAGCCAGAAAATAAGAATCCTTTCTTGTTAACTTATATTTGGAAATATTCCTCTCTTGTGGTCTGAAATATTTTCATATCTTGGTACATCTTCTATTGAAACTCTCCCTGGGCAGCCATATTATCGAGAATTTGGTGATTGAGTAACAATCAGAAAAAGGGGAGGTAGGTGATTTCAACATTAAATAACATCAGGCTAAATTAGTTTGATGTCTTTATCCCCATACAGGAATATGCTAATAAAATATTAGTATCGAAGCCCCACTAGGAATATGCTAGTAAAATAATAGTATCAAAGCCCCTCTTGACAAGACTTTCCTACCCTGGTCAAATCTAGTTGGGCAATTCAACACTTGTTATTGTAACTCTTTTGTTTATTTATTATTTTGAGACAGAGTCTCACTGTGTTGTCCTTGGTAGAGTACGTAGCATCATCATAGCCCCAGCGACCTCAAACTCTTGGGTTCCAGAGATCTTCCTGTCTCAGACTCCGAAGTAGCTTGGATGACAGGCACACATCACAATACCTGGCTAGTTTTTCTCTTTTTAGTAGAAGTGAGGTCTTACTCTTGCTCAAGCTGGTCTCGAACTCCTGAGTTCGAGCAATCCCCCCATCCCCCACCCCAGCGTCTCGGCCTCCCAGACATTGGAACTCTTTTTATCTATGCTTCCATTTCAGACCATCTTCTCTCCTGCTTGACATCATTTCTAAGGATTTGTCAATAACCTTACTATCCTAACAGTATAGTCTCGTTGGTGTGGAAACCTTCTCCACTTAATGTGCCTTTAGGTTTCATCCATTAGTGTGGACTTTGTACTCTATCTGATACACTTTCATTACTCTCAGATTCTTGGGGCATAACTCATTTATTGTCAACTCCACCTCCAACACAGATACTAACAACAGTGCCCACAAGCAGATATTTGTTCTTTGTGATATGGTGAATGGTCTCAGTTTAGCAAACCATTGTTTCATTAGAAACAATGTCCCATAGCAGTCATCTAAAACTTGATGTGTGCATTATCAGTGCTATTAATGATTTCCATCAATTTTGCTGTGATAATTTAGTAGCATAAAGTTTTCTCCAGTACTTTGGGAACTGAGTTAAGAGACAAAGAATATAACTGTGTATAGGCCACTTGATGGGAACTTGATTAGAAAAGCATACAGCTATATGCATAGGCAGAGAGAGGGGGCTGACACTTTTTTCCTCCCACTGACAAAGCCAAGCATTCCACATTTGTTCCTTTAGTGATTAGATCACTCCTTACCAAGCGCTGTTACTTGGTTGCATTTCTCAGTAGATTATCTTCCAAGAATATGCACTCCGGAATAGCGTGAACTTGATTGTGAGGTGAAGGGTGTTTGTAAAA
Organism: Arctocebus calabarensis; assembly: GCA_963573935.1. NCBI lineage: Eukaryota > Metazoa > Chordata > Mammalia > Primates > Lorisidae > Arctocebus > Arctocebus calabarensis. The sequence continues at coordinate 17,295 of CAUYON010054123.1, forward strand.
GAGAAGAAAAGGAAAGCAGAGAGTCAGACTTCACTAGAATGCTCTCCAAATACTTGAGCTTTAGCTTAACCGAGACAGCTGTTTCACAGGGTTCTGGTCCCGGAATGTTAGTATTGCCTCATGAAAGAGTCATGAAACTGCTGTAAAACTTTCAGTTGTGGGAGATGCTTTTGGCTAAGTGGGAGGCAAATTGAGATAAAACTAAGTCTAGAGAATTGCAAGTTAAGTTGGAAATAGGACAACAGAAGTTACAGAGCTGGGAATTGGGAGAAGTCTTTATCTACCATCCTCAACATGAGTTGCCATTTAAAAAATGTGTGCAGGCCAGGTGTAGTGGCTCCAGTCTGTAATCCTAGCACTCTGGGAGGCCGAGGTGGGTGGAATGCTTGAGCGCAGGACTTTGAGACAAGCAGTGAGCAAGAGCGATACCCCATCTTTACTAAAAATAGAAATATTAGCCCAGCATTTTGGCAGGTGCCTGTAGTCCCAGCTACTTGGGAGGCAGAGGCAGAAGGATCTTTTGAGCCTGAGAGTTGGAGGTTGCTGTAAGCTATGATGACGCCACAGCACTCTACTCAGGGTGACAGAGGGAGACTGTCCTAAAAATAAATAAACAACCAAAAACCAAAACCAACAACAACAAAAAACAACCCCTAAAAAATAAATAAAAAATATATGCACATAGTTGTTCTTTCCACAGGCTTCTCCCCACCATATTTCTGAAACTGCACAGCAAATCACTTTCCTTCCTCAAGCCTCAGTTTACCCACCCATAAGTAGTGGAAGTGTTTGAATTTATATTTAGTGATCTGAATATTCAAATATTTTCTCCTCCACAAGAAGAGTTCCAAAACACAGTCTCAGACCCTCTCACGCCCACAGCAGCAGGAAATCTAGTTCATCTCTGTGTTCATCAGTAATGTTTTTGGCCGCAAGTAACAGAAACTCTGACTAACAGCGACTTAAATATATAAATGTTTATTTTTGTTGCATAATGTGAATCTGGGGGTAGGCAGCTGCTGGCTGTAGTTTAGTGGCTCGATTATGTCAGGACTGCTGCCTCTGTAGTTTTCTTATCTGCTCGCCTTGGTAGTGTGTTGGCCCCCATTGCTACAGGCGGCAAATCCTCTTTCAAGGCTGCTCTAAAAGGGGTGAGGAAAGAAGAATGCCGCAGCAGCTGTGAATGCTTTTTTAAACCTTTTTTTTTTTTTTTTTAAATTACAAGAAGAACATAAACTTTCAACCGCCTAAGCAGACTCATCCTCAGGTCAGATAGGTCCAAAGTGTGTCACATGGTCAATCTTCAATTGGTGGGAAAATGAACCCAGTAAAACTCTGCCATCATATCTTTAGTGGGGTCCAAAATTGCACAGACTGCAGGGTTGCATTGCTTCAAGCTTAGTAAAAATAATATCTTTTAGTCCATATGTACCAGTAGATAGTAAGACTGAAATATTTACCATAGTTGGCTGACCGTTCGCTCAACTGAGAAAGTTGCAAAGTCACTGCCTACCACACACCTCTTCTCCTGAAGAAAAGAAGAAGTTAAACTCGCAGATGGGACCTGGATTGTGGTTCTGCTGTTGTGGAGTGCATTGTGGTACCATGGGATTTTATCCTACAGCATGAAGCTGTACCTTGGAGGCAAGCTAAGGGAGAAAGGAAGGGATACTAGGGTGTCTTACTCACCGTGGCTGCTGCACTTAAAGTGCCTGCCTCTCTCCTGGATTTCCTATTGCTCCTTTTTTCTTGTTGAGTTAAATAAAAACCCAACCACTCATCTATAGAACCAAACTTCTTAAGGATGAAGTTGCCACAACTGCCCTCAGAGATGGATTGCTTTGGGATATGACTCTAGAGGGATGGTAGGCCCTGAGACAGCTATTCAGAGGTGTGTTTTAGAGGGTTTTTTATTCTCTGCTCCTCTGTGAAGCAACCCAATGGGTACATTGTGGTATCATCATGTCATCACCCATGGAATATTACTCAGTAGTGAAAATGAATAAACTATAGCCATTCAAACACATGGACAAATTCTTGTGAATAATTCTGAATCAGGAAAACAAGTCCCACAAGACCCTGGGACTTTTGCCCTTTATATAGAATTAAAAAAATCAAAAACACTGAAGTACTACAGTGTGAACACTGTACAGATACACACACAACAGTAATCAAGGAAGACAATCATACATAATGATAAATGAAAAACTAAGCACATGTTCATACTAAAGGGAAGGCAGGGGGGCGAGATGGGAGGAGCATGCTGGGCAACAGAAGTCACTGACTGTACTGGCTTGCTAGGATGCCATACTAAGTACCATAAAGTGAGAGGCTGAAGCAACATAAATTTATGATTTCATAGTCCTGGAAGCTAGAAGTCCAAATTCAAGATTGGTTCCTGTGAAGGCTGTGAGGGAAGGATCTGTTCCAGGATTTTTCTTCTAAAAAAAAATGCAGATAGCCATTTCCTCCATGGGTCTCTGATCTCATCTTTCTATGCATTTGTCTCTGTGTTCAGATTTCTTTTCTTTCTTTTTTTTTTTTTTGAGACAGAGCCTCAAGCTGTCACCCAGGATAGATTGCTTTGGCATCACAGCTCACAGCAACCTCCAATTCCTGGGCTCAAGCGAGTCTCCTGCCTCTGCCTCCCAAGTAGCTGGGACTACAGGTGCCCGCCACAATGCCCGGCCATTTTTTGGTTGCAGCCATCATTGTTGTTTGGCGGGCCCGGGCTGGATTCGAACCCGCCAGCTCAGGTGTACGTGGCTGGCGCTTTAGCCCGTTGAGCCACAGGCGCCGAGCCCAGATTTCTTTTTATTAGGATATCAGTCACACTGGATTATAGCCAACACTAGTGACTGCATCTTAACTGCTATCCCTATAATGTGTCTATTTCTAAACAAGGTCACACTCGGAGGCCCTGGGGGCTAGCACTTCAACACAGGAGCTTTAGGAGTGCACAACCAACAACAAGCTTATCCTTCCTGGTTGGGGCCAGGATTCTAGGTATTCATCATATCGTTAAAATGATTTAACAGGAGTTTGCTTAGACTAACAGTTGTCATGAACCAAGCCCTATGATTAATCCAATCCTGAGGACCTGAGTTCCTTAAAGGAAGGAAAAAACAAGAAAGAAAACCACCTCAGACAGACACTCATACATGAGGGTAAGTTCTAGGTTTCAGGTGTGATTGGATCCTGAGCTCCAAACTCTGTTAAGACTCAGTCTCTTGACATCTCTTATTGCTGCTTCCTGTCTTAACTCTCGGGCACCATGTGGTTGGCCCCTCTCAGTGCTTGACTGGACACACATGTGGCTTGTCTCCACAGGAGATGACTTTACTCCCCAGGGTTAGACTCACTCAAAGGACTGCTCAGGGTTCACAGCGCTCTGCAGAGTCCCTCCCCATTTATTTTCTTAAGGTAAGCACTGTCCCCCAGAGCACTGTACATTCCCTGCCCGTTATGCTGTGCAGGGAACGTCCAGGGCTGCCAGCCTACAGACAGAGACTTAGTGCCCACACCACTTCTTTACAGGGCCTGGGCTCATGGTTATTGCATTTCTGGAGCCCCCTTGCCCTTCCTACTTCTGGGTCTTCGTCTGAATCACTTGGTCTATATGGACAGGTTTTCTTCACTTTGGGGGATGGGGATTAGGATTTTGAGAGCTTTTTCCCAGAGATTCCTAGAATCTTAGGCAAGATAAGTGTCACATTCCCCAGAGCTCTGCAGAGCAAGGGATACTGGGACAGGAAATCTTGGAGAACACACAAAAATGAAGTGGTCCTATTACACATTTTATACAGGGCTTTAGGTGACTGCTTGCCTTAAATTAATGAAATAAGGAAACTCTCATAAACCTTTTACTGTACGAAGGGAAATCTTTTTTTCTTTCTTTTTCTTTTCTTTTGAGACAGAGTTTCACTCAGTCACCCTGGGGTTGAGTGCCATGGTGTCATAGTTCACAGTAAACTCAAACTCTTGGGCTCAAGCAATTCCCTTGCCTCAGCCTCCCAAGTAGCTGGGACTACAGGTGCCTTCCACAATGCCTGGATGTTTTTTCTATTTTTACTAGAGAGGGGAGTCTTGCTCTTGCACAGGTTAGTCTTGAACTTCTGAGGTCAGGTGATCTACCCATCTCAGCCTCCCAGAGTGCTAGGATTACAGGTGTGAGACACTGCACCCAGTAAAACTCTACCAGCAGGGAAATCTTTCCTAACATGATAGTATATGTCTCTAGCCTTACTCAGAGAAGTGGTTGATGATGTGATTTTGTTTTTAAAAGTTTTGCCTCATCAAGTACTCTGAAATTACATTAAATTAGGAGGCTAGAAAAATAATCCTAAGGTTTCCTTCCTTCTTTATACAGGAAGTCCCAAAGGTGCCCCTAAAGTCCTCATACGTAGGGAAAATGGGATATTGTACCTAAATGTACCTTTATTTACAAAATATTTATCACAAAATTTTACAAAGAGGTGGTCAACTGGTAGAGAATAATTTATAATGAGTAAAACCTCTTTAAGCTGATTGTCCCAAGGGACAATAATAAACTGATCAACATACAGAGGAGGTCAACATAAGGAACTAGGCCTACTGTACTAATTCGTACGTATGGTGCATGCCTGGTTTATGAAAATCAGATCAACTTAAGGAGGTGGTCAGTGTAGGGAGGTGGTCAACTATAGAGGTTCTACAAAATTTTGTAATGATATTTTGTAAATAAAGGTTCATTTTGCTACAATTACCCATTTTCCCTACGTATGGTGACTTTATAGGTGACTTACCGGGTACCCTGTAGTTTTTATTCTGTTCTCTCTCATGAGTCTAGAGATAGTTTTTAGTTTTTTTGTGATTTTCATAGGAAATCTTCTACTAAATTAAGTATGATATTCCTAATATTTTTCTGAGGTTATAGGACACAAGTGATTTTTAAGTTGCTAATGCCTCTAAGTCAGCCTCAAAGTTGGGTATGAGTGATCCCTGCCTCCTGGTATTTACTACGTAGCATGGAGCTACTTCCATGTAGCTCCCTTCCTTGTGGTACCAGAGTTGGTTTGGGTCACTAGTAGGATAGATCAGAAATGATAATAGTTGCAAGGCCAGGCTGTAAGGGGCTTCATGCATTCCACCTTTCTCTCTCTTACGGCACTCACTCCGGGGGAAGCCAGTCACCATGTCACGAGGACCCTCAAACAGCCCTATGGAGAAATCTGCACGGTAGAGAAGGGAGATCTCCTGCCAATAACCAGAAAGGAATGATACTTCCTGCAAATAGTCATGTGAGTGAGCCCTCTTGGAAGGGGGCTGTCCAGCCCCAGTCAGTCCTTCAGATGATGTAGCCCCAGGTGTAGAGAGTCTGAGCCTGAACTACCAGCTAAGCCACCCCAAGTGTCTGGCCCATAGGAACTGTGAGATGGTAAATGTCTGACATTTTAAACTGCTAAATTTGGGGGTAATTTGTTATATCACAATGAATAATGACTACAAACCTTAAAACTGAATGAAAAATCTGTGCAGGAAAGGATATACAAATTAGAGTTACGTTCTGGACCAAAATTGGTAAAGCTGGCTTAGTCTTCTCTCTGGCTCAGCAAGAGAACAATTACCTAACTAAAGTCTGTTGTGTGATTGTGACACTTTCTAGTAAGTGTTTATGCCATATTTATTGCTGTATTGCTAACTCCATTGTATCATTCGACCCAAAAGAGAGACTTGATGAATTCTGGTTGAATGACTACAGAAATCATGAATACTTCTGTTTCCTCACTTAGAAAAATGTGAGGCCTTGTTGTTCCATATTCTTCTTCAAGACTGGCTGGAATGAAATTAGAGGATATATGATAAGAGGGGCTGCAGCATTTTGATTGAGCAGAGAAGAATGCTCAGAGATACCTTTATCTTCGCTGAGAACAAAGGATAGATCCATGGAATGGTAGACCATCAGGATCCATACTCATCAAAAACACAGGTAAATTATGTAATGAAATATCAAGTGGCCTTTTGAAACAATGTTGCAGAACTACATTTTGTGACTTAGATGTTCATGACATTTTTATTAGAACAGAGTCTAATACATTAAGTTGGGCCTTACTTAACATTTGTTGAATAATTGGAGGAATGATGAAGGGCCAGAAGAGCATAACTTATTTTTAATGTAACAATATTTCTCCATATGTCTTTATATGTAACAAGATGGAGAAAATCACATTTGGAAGCTCTTGGAGTGGTAGTGGCCTAAATGTTGAACCTGAGAGTTCTAAGAGTATATCCAAGTGAAAATGTCTGATCAATAGTTGTTACTGAAAGAGGTTGGTTAACATGATGTATTTTTGTTTGCCTGAACAATGAAATAAGTAACAGAAACAAACTTTGAGGCTGAGTTGCATTGCTATGTATAAGAAGCTGGCCTTGTATGACAAAGGAGGAAATAGGTAAAATAAATTTAAGTTATTTTTAATATTCCCTCTGTGAGGGTTTGTATATAGAAAAAATTTTTGCACCAAGAGTTGAACTTGCTTAAGTCAATTATTAATGGAGCAACTTTGGCTAAGATTCATGGCTTCTCTTTGGGCTTCAGTTCCCCCATTTGTAGAATAAGGACATGCAGTTTTAGAGATTCCCAGATATATTGTTTGAATTATATATTGATATTTGTGGAGAAGACCAATAGAATAATTGATGAAAAAATATGTAGTATTAATAGGATATCATTTTTAAGGTTGGTACAATTTTTTTATTACAAATTTTATAGTTTTTTCTTGGGTTAGTAGTGAATTATCACAGTTAAGTTTTTCTTTGTTTGTTTTTTGTTTTGGTAAAGATAATAAACATTCTTTTGGAGTCTCCAGTTCAAGTGATTGCCCATCTTAGAAGGAGACTACAGAGTTGCTTGTATACTTTCTGTGCAAGGAGAAGAAATCTCTTTTATTTCTATCATCATTCTTAAGTAAGAAAAATGTCAGCGTTTTTAGAATTGTCATATCTTCCTGAAATGTCATAGGAGAGGGAAGATTACAAAGAAGCAACTTAGCACTTACCTTGCTGCTGCTTCTAAAGTAATGCTCTCATGTTAAAAAGAGGTAAGACTCAGAACACAAGAAGCTTTACTTTTTAAACTATACATTCTCCATCTACTAATTTTTGCATTTTCTAGAATGGCGCATAAGAAACCTAGTCTCATTTTATAATATTAATGTCTTTGTTTTGATTAATAAACTTTATTACCCAGGTTGACCACTTCTTGATCTGAGTGTTTTGGTTGTTGGTAATCCCCCAAAGTCAAATGATTCATGAAAAGAAAAATTTGAGATGGTTAAAGATATTAAAAGAACTCAATGCTGACTTTTAAGGCAAAAAAGATTTCATAGATATTTTTTCAGATAATTCCATTCTTGGTCAGGGACTTTACCTGTTTTATTCACTGCTAGTCTGGGAATCCACCAAACACTTATGACTGAATGAATGAATGGCAAATTTGATAGAGACAATGCTAATTTAGAATGTAACACATATATTTGATAATATTTTATGCATACTATATTTATGTTTACATATTTTATATATTCGGATATTAATTATCAATAGTATGTTTGGTCAGTTGCTTTAGGTGCATACTCACAAACTGCTATATCACACATTTCTTCAGTAATGCTTCACATGCTCCTAGCCTCACCTGTTTTAGGTTTCTCTGAGATGACCAACTGTTTGCGTTCAACCAACTTTACACAGGTGCCACTCTTGGAAGACCCTGAAGCCCTGTTCTTGGCACCTAGATGTGTACAAGTGGAATTGTGGAGGAATTATACCCCTGCCTTAATCCACCAAAGCTGGTATAATGAATATTAAAGACAGGGTTGCTTATAAACAATAGAAATTAATTTCTCATAGTTTTGGAGACTGGAAAGTCCCAGGTCAAGGTGCTACCAGATCTGTGGTCTGGCTAGGGCCTGCTTTCTGATTTAAAGATGGAGCCTGCTAGCTATGTCCTCACGTAGTAGAAAGGAGAAAGCAACTCTCTGGGACCTTCTTTATAAGGCACAAATCCCTAATAAGCCCTCATGACCTAAGCACCTAAGGTCTCACCTCCTAATACCATTACATCAAGGATTAAGTTTTAACACATGAATTTCGAGAAAACACAAATATTCAGACCATAGTAATTTTATGGGATGAGTTTTGATGAGTGAGAGATGGGAAGTGGTTGATATTTCCTCTTTTCCCCCTCACCCCCAGTGTGAAGGATGATACTGAAATGGAATTTATGCAGTCTCTTGGAGAATGGTGTGATGAGACTGAGTGATCAGTCATACTCAGAGCTGGCTAGCTGGATATAAGCTCACAATTGTTCTCCTTCCTCCCCTGCTCCTCCTCTGGCTCCCTGGGTGTTAACCTCCTAGTAAATTAACTGCACAAGCCTTTGCCTCAGGCTCCATTTTTTTAGGAAATCCAGATTAAGGCAATGAATGTTTGACCTTTCCTTTTTTTTTTTTTTTAATCATTTCTTTTCAAAAGTCAAAATGTTTTGAAGAAGTGCTAAGAACTCTTAGGATACCTATTAATAGAATAGAGAGGCAGTCTTTGGGAAGAATTGGCAGGAGAGAAGGTAAACTTCCCTGAGACAGTAAAAGAGAGGTGAGAGGTCAGACCAAGACTGTAGGAGTGACACCCCTGCTTTGTGGCCAACCACAGGGCAGTCTACAGCCTCTGAGCAGTATCCACCTGCTACGTTTTGAAAGGCTGGTTCCCAGAAACTGGGGTGCCAGCCTTGGTAAAGACACTGAGACATCATGTATGCATGGCAACTGAGACAAATGTTTCAAGAGAATGAACACTGGTGTGGTGGGAATCCTGGTGGTACCTAGCATGGACTCATACTAGAAGAACCTTCCCAACAGCTTGACCTTATGTAAGATGCTAAGAACTTAGCCTGGGATAAATCTCCACAATGATTGAACTAAATTTCTTGCCACACTGTGTGGATTTAAGAAGATAAAGAAATGAATATTCATCACTCATCCTGATTTTACAGACTAGGATTCATACCTTTAAATGCTGTTCTGTTTTTTTTTTTTCTTTCTGTAGTTGATTAAATTTTTCTGTGGACTACCTTGCCTAGATCTAAAGACACCTCCATGGCCTTGCTTAGACTTTTCCTTCTCACTTTACTTAAAAACCTGGGGTATTTAGGAAGGCTTATTCAGCTCATTACCACAACCTTAAAGAAAGCCACTTGAGCTGTTGAACTGTTTGCATTCTGATTGTAAGGATTAAAGGTCAGCTCCAGATAGTAAAGATAGAAAAAGGATTAGCCGAAGCTAGTGACAGCCCAGCAAGGCAATAAGCATTGTTGGAGTTAATGTTGTGTTACTGCCACTGACTGCTGCAGGTGAGTCTTCAGAAGCTATCCTGTTGAAGGTCATCCTGGGCAGAAGAACTGGCATTTGGAGGATTTTGTTTGTAATGAATTATTTCTGAGAGAATGGCTTTATGCCACCACTCGCTATTATTTTGATGAACAAAAGCCTGGGATGATGAAGGGCAGTATGTAGGGTGTAGTGTGTGCACATGTGCATGCATTCAGGCTCGTCATAAACAAAAGCCAGTTATTTCTCAGGGGACGTAGGGGGTCCTAAGTGCACTGTTGAAAATAGGCTTCTATTTCTAAAGATAGAGGGTCCCATGAAGACATGATGAACCTGAATTTTCTGGCTTTTCTAGCTCTAGTTGTTTTTTAAGAAACCTAAGCAATGACATTGCCATAGCTGTGTTAAAATTCTAAATGATGAAGGCAATTAGCAAAGCAACTTGGACACCTACTCTTTCTCTTTAGCAGGGTGACCTCTTTTTGACAAAAATCTGACTACTCTCAGAATGATGCTAGTGTGTATGGAAAGTCATTGTTGATCACCGACTTTAGGGGGGACCCTAAACTTTTAACATGCATCTATATTGTGCCAGATTATAACTAGAATTTTGTGTGTATTATTTTACTTCATCTTCATTACAACTCAGAGAGAGGGGGTATATTCAAATCTCTTTTGTGTAGATGAAGGGACTAAGGCTATAAAGCTACACAGCTAATAAGTCAGTATTGTATTTGTTAGCCATTTCTGCATAACCAGCAGTTATAAAATCACAGAAGCATACAACAAGAAACAGTTACTTCTGGCTTACTTGCCTCTGAGGGGGCTGGGGAGGCTTTCTTCCATGTGTCTCATTCTGAATCCCAGGCTGGAGGTGCATTTCTTCTTATGGCAATGACAGCAATACTAACAGGCAAACCCAGCCACACAAGCAGGAGTCAAGTCTTTGCTGGTGTCATGACTACTACAATCTCAGTGGACAAAGCAAGTCACATGGCCAAGCCCAGAGGAGGGGGGCAGTCCATGTGTTTCATCACAGGGCCATGACAACAAAGTAGATATATAGGATATAGATTTATGAGGAAATGAAGGTTTAGAATTGATAATTCAATTACCAGAGATTGTATTCTAACATAGGCATGTCCCAAATTCTCAAGCCATGCCAGGGATGGTGAAGGAGGCATTTCTGTCCAATGCAAGTTTCCTTGGTGTAGAAGGGGAATGATTTAGGAGGCTGTGTGAGGCATTGAAAGGCCACATGTGCAACTTCCCAGGGTACAATCTTTAAAACTCTTCTCTCCTCTCTCCTGGCCTCTCCTTCTCTCCCCTCCTCTCACTCTCTTGGTAATCTCTTCTAGTCCCATGCCTTGAAGTATCACATACATATGGATGGTTGTCATCCTTTATATCTCTAGCCTACCTCTGCTCTACACTTGACATATACCCAACATTTCTATTTGGGTGTCCAGTAGGCATCTCTAACTTCGCATGCTCCAAAATGAACTCCTTGTCTTCTTTCCCCAAAGCTGTTTCCCTCACTGAGATGCTTTTTCTCACTTTAGTAAATGGCAACTCCACCCTTTCAGTTGCTCAGACTGAAACTCTTAACTTCATCCCCCTTCTCATAACCTATATCTGATCTGCCAGCAAATGTTGGCACCTCTATCTTAAAAATATTTTCAGAATCTAACCACTTCCTATCATCTCCACCTCTATTACCTGGGCCAAAGACCCCATCATTTGGTGCCTAGAGTATGTGAATATCCTCTTAACTAGAATTCTATCATCTGTTCTTTCCCCAATACCGATTTTTGGTAGCATCCACAGTGGTCTTTAAACATAATTCAGGTCTTTCTAGTCTTCTACTTAAATTTTTCATAGCCTCACAGCTTGCTGACAATACAAGACCATGCCATTATCATGGCCTATAGCCTGCCCACATCTCGCACTAGGCTCTCTTTTGCTCAGTTCTTTCCAGGCTCTTTGGCTTTCAGGCTGCCTTCTAACATTGAGGCTTGCTCACACCCAAGGCCTTTGAGGATGTTCTTCTCTCTGCCTGGAAAGCTCTTCCCCCAGATACCTAAATGGTTTTGCTCAAATCACTTGTTGGTGAGGCCTTCCCTGACTACCCAACTTCCCCCCAATCCTGGCCCTCCATATTTCCTATCTCTTCTTTAATGTTTTCATAGCACATATCACCCTGTATTTCCAGTTTTTGCTTTTCTAACTGTGTGCCTTCTATAATGAAAGTTCAGTGAAAGTAGGAACATCCATCTACTTTATGTACTATTGAATAATGCCCAGCACATAGTAGGTGCTCCACAAATACTCACTGAATAGGGAGACTTGAATGTGATGGTGGCAGGACTGGTATGCACTCTATCAGTAACTGAGCATTTTAGGTTGTTCTTGGATGGATTTTAGGACAGGGGGATATTTCTAGAGTTCAGTAAATTAAAGCTGTAAATAGTACACTGTGTGCTGTTGGTACAGGGAAAGGCAGTAGACATTGTAGTGCATTGCTCACATTCCTCTTCAGGATCGAGATACTAATTCTTCAAGCTACCAGCAGGACTGAATGCTAAGGACTCACATCTGAGTCCTTTTCATGGACTTATCCTTGTTCAAAGGAAGCTGAATCACCTAAGTTGTCCACTCTTCCTTTGGAGCAATTGGCATTTGATAACCAGTTGGTCCAATGGTATAAAAGCCTTATCCTTGTGCCTCAATTGGGGACAACTCTGAAGAGTCACCTTGGCTTCCAGCTTCTTATGAAATCTATAGTAAAGTCCAACTTCATTCCACTGCACTTTCCTACTTCAGTTACTATTCAGTGAACCTTCTGTATGCAAAACTTCATCTCAGAGTATGTTTCCAGGGAACCCAACCCAGAATAGGTGATGGTTTTCTTGTGATTTTAGTTATTCATCCATGCAATGTTCATTAAATGTTGACTATTTTCCTGGTGTTAAAATAGGCTCTAAGGGGTCAGTGGTGAATATGGTAGACCTGGCCCATGTCTGTGTGGAGCTAATTTTCTGGAAGTGAATGACTTGGGAAAATGCAATTACAGAGCAAAGTGATAAGCACGTGAATGGGGTAAGCTTGGGATATAGAGATGACCCATTACTGCAAATGATTAAGCAGGATTGAAGCACAGACTATGCAGGCAGTAAGGGGTAGGATAATATGTGGCTAGAGAGATAGGCAGACATCTGTCTATTCAAAACTGAACTTATGAGTCAGAATCAGAGGACGAGGGGAAATCTTAAAAGTGATGAGACATTTTAAATCAGACATGATCAAATCATTTTTAGAAATTCTCTTAGAGATAGTCACTGTAGAAACTAGATCAGCAAGATCTACTGATAACAAAATTCTTCAGTGTTCTTTGTTGTTCCTCACAAAGGTATCCATTAGGTTGTTCTTTCTTTCTACAAACACTCAGCTTTGCCTTTTAGTAGATTCTTTTCCTTCTAGTCTGTACTTATGTTGATCTGATTTCATTTTCCTTTAAGCTGATATTACTGGTAAAATGCATCTGGAGCACATTAATAGAGAGGGGTCCAGAAGGTTGTATGAGCATGTCTTTGAGATGGAGGAGGAAGTGAGTAGTTAGTACACTGTATATGATTTGTGTTGGTGGATTCCCCTCACCAAAGGTTTCTAGAATCTTAATCCACACTTTATGGATTTTCCACTTAATACTATTACTCTAACAACACAGTAGACCCTCTGTAAGTTGACCACCCAAGGGACTATAGCAAACTGGTCAACATACAGAGGTGGCCAACATAAGGAACTAGGCCTACTGTACTGATATGTACATGTGGTGCATCTCTAGTCTATGAAAATTAGGTCAACCTAAGGAGGTGGTCAGTGTAGGGAGGCCAATTATGGAGCTTCTACTATGATTTGGGTTTGTGTTCCATTGCTCTTATTCAATTTCTAGATTCTTTGAGGGCAGGTCTTATGTCCGGTACATCTCTCACTTTCCTTTGTACTGTGTAAAATCAAGACTTTACTTGAAGTCTGGTTGATTGAATGAGTGTATCTCACTGGTGGTAATGGGACAGAGACATTTTGAAAGTAGTAATGGTTGGAGGAACAAAACCAAGCAATTAATAATGGCTAACAGTTCTCCTAATGCTGGTTGGCTCTCATTTTACAATTCACCCACAAAGACTGTTATAGGGACAAAATATTAAAGGTGAATATTATTATTTTTTTTTTTTGAGACAGAGTCTCAAACTGTCACCCTGGGTAGAGTGTCATGATGTCACAGCTCACAGAACCTCAAACTCTTAGGCTTAAGTGATTCTGTTGCTTCAGCCTCCCAAGTAGCTGGGACTACAGGCATTTGCCATAACGCCTGGCTATTTTTTTAAAGTCGTAGTTGTAATTGTTGTTTGGTGGGCCTAGGCTGGATTCGAACATGCCAGCTCCAGTGTATGTGGTTGGCACTCTCGCCACTTGAGCTACAGGTGCCGAGCCTAATAGTGAATATTATTTATAGCTTTTTCTCCTTCAGCCTTCTCTCATGAGTGGGGATTTTTTATACAGTTGAGGAAGGCAAAAGAAATTATTGGGGAAGGGACAAACAAAAACAGTAATGAGTAAAACTTTGGGAAAAAATATAGGTAAAGAGGATCACTAGAATTTTTAGTGTGTCATGAAATATAATATTCTTCTCTGATGCTTCTGAGAGATTTTGGTAATGTTTAAATTACTTTTCAATGCTTATTTGTCAGGGTTTGTTTGTTTGTTTTGTTTTGTAGGATACCATACAGTGATGGACATTCAGAAAGTTCAACTTTAGTTGTGTATGATACCAGAAAACAGAAGTTTCTATGAGGCTACTTAACAAGATCTTTTTAATATAAGAAACAAGAGGTAGCCTTTGTTCCTTATATTAAAGAACTCCTCCCCTTGTGGGGGGGGGAGGGAGTGTTTGCCACATGCACAAGCTATGCTAGTTTTGTGGATAAAATAAATAACAACAGAGGGCACCAAGGCTTGTGTCTCAAATCCTCTGTGACTTATGGTGAGCCAGAACTGGATTCTTCTAGAATATTCCTTCTCCCATCCTTTAATAGATGTGGCCCAACACTAAATTCTAGGAGAAATCACAGCTTTAGACTGCCAGAATATGAGGAGCATCTATCTCCCCAATAAGCTGGACTGGTGAGTCATTTTGGCTGCTTATTTAACTGAGTCCATTTATTTTAATTCTTAAGATGAAGTTTCTGCCTTGTTCTGGCTCTCCCTATTCCCCATTCTGCACTTAGGGAACCCCACGTTGCTCTCTGTGTCTGAGACCCAGCTTGGTAACCTGTCAGAGGACCCTCCTCATAGTTGCCTGGTCCTCATCCAACTCTGGACCCTAGATTACTGCTTCAGTCCCCTGGTTACCACCTGACCAATACCCTAGTGTGAGGCACTGATTCTGAAAAGAGTCTCTCCAAGAAACCCTGAAGTGTGGTGTACAAGGGCTCTGAAGGAAAGGGGTTTTGCTTTCAAATCTGGGATCAGCTATTCGTTATCTTTGTGGCCTTGGATAAGATTTGTACCCCCTCATGACTATGATTTATTTATCAGAAAAAATGGGAATGGCAATATGACTTCTCAGAGTTGTAAAGATAGAATGAAATAACTAGTAAAGCATTTAAGGGCTCAGCAATAATTATGCTGCTGTAGCTGCTGCTCCATTGTTCTCTCTGAGCACGCTGTATTCCCAATATTAGTGATGATCACCTGGGCCACCTGATCTAGGCCATGTCCTTCCCAAATCTTCCTGTCCCATCATAGTTTGCCAGGTTATGCCACAAGCATGTTGAAATAGTATGACAAATAGGAACATGGAAATCCTGGGTGTGTTTAGGTACTCTGTGTTGTGCCATTGAGAGGCAGAGGGTGGGCAACTCTATCCTCACCTCTTTCGACCCTCTGCATTGTCTTTGGTTTATATTTGTTCTAGGTCCTTCCCAAAATCTCTATCCTATTTTCACTATCAAATACTTCCCACTGATCAACCAGGACAGGCACAAAGGGGGTTACCGAGGATCCATAAGATAAGTACTAACACTTACTCAGCATCTCGTATGCAGCAACCATCGTCTCATTGACATCCGGTATATAATTCAATCCTCAGAAAACCCAGTGAGACATATATTATCCCCATTTTATAGATGAGTAATTATGAGTTTCATAGAAACAGAATATGAGACTTTAGTACATGTTAAGTTAACTGAGACATTAACCAAAGAACTACAACAGTAACTGTCTTGCCCTTCTTATTATTGGGATCACTTTTTACTTTATCAAAATATGTTTGCAGAAGAAAATATCCAAGTAGGATCTCAGAGATGGTGTTTTCTAAGCCCTTCAAGTTAAGACTGCAGAAACCGCACTGACTACGTGACCAGTTCATTGGCACAGTAAGAGAGGAGGAATATTAAAACCCAAGTCTCCTGTTCTTAGATCAGGGATTAAGAAAAAGAAGATGACGACAACAAGACTGGAAAAAGCCTATAATATTAAAACATCAAATTAAAGTAAAACCCTTTTTCAGAATTATGCACTCAAACTTTTTTAATTCTGTCCAGGGCCAACTTTTCTTTGCTTCTGTCTCTGTTTTTATTCAGACCAAGTGCTATTATGCCTATCATGCTGGGCAGAAAGAGGCAAATCCATTTGGCCTATTGAGAGTATAGGTTGCTGCTCTTGGCCCCCTGAAAACTATCTTGGGAGGCTTGGCGGCTTTCTCCTATTGCTTCTGTTATTACTAATGCTTTGCTAGCATGTTTTTCCCATTCTGGAGTTTCTGTTTTCAGATCTCACAATTAGAATCATAGTTTGACTCTCAGCAAGCAGATGAGGAGGACACGGTGGGGGCGTGACTCATGCACACTCCCTGGCACAGAGAGTGTGCAAGGAACAGGAAGGAGTCTGGGTGCTCACAGGGACTGCTGACCCCAGATCCTATCGGCCTAGCCACAAACTGGACAGCACGGAAGACCAAGGAGACTGCCCTGCAAAGTTTACAAAATGCGCCGTCCGCCTCCTGCCCTCTCACTATCACAACAGGGAAGGACTTTCACAAGTTGCCTCTTTCACCTCTTTGGGTGAAAGATTTTCCAAAGGTATTTATGTCTTTTAGGCTTTTCAGTCTTGCTTTTGGAAAGGGAGATTTTGTTCAAGATGTGCTAGCTGCTATTCGTTAGTGAGGGCACAGCCTTGGTGGCTGAAGAGTCTCAGAAAGGGAGTTCTGGAAACTGTTAGACCTGGAGGAGAGACAGGCTTTTGTGTATTTGGAGAGTTAGCTATTCCTCACACTTTCCCTTCTATCAGGGCTGAGGACCCCAGTGCTAATTAGGAAATAACAAAGTGAAAAGACACAAAAAAAAAAAACCCAAAACGTGGGTTGACGGTGTATAAGAAATACTAATTACAGTCATTTATGTGAATAGCTCACCATTGATAGCTAATTATCATGCAGCACAATAACAATTTTGTATATCATTAAATATGTATCAGATTAGTTTTATTTGATTACAATAATAAACTCCAGAAACATACAATGTCAGGCCTAGAGGGGGACCTTGGGGATCAATGTCTAGGTCTTACCCCCTTATGTTCCAGATGCAGACACTGAGGCTTGTCGGTGGCAGCTGTTTATGGCAATGCTGGGACTGGAACAAGTGTTTGTGGCTTTTCAACTGCAGTCCCTGTGAGAAACCTGCCTGAAGGCAGAGCCAGAAATCAGCGAGGACTGCAGCTCGGGATGGGTCTGTTTACGTTGCCACTAGCCGTCATTGTGTCTTCATATCACCTATCCATGGTGGAACTTTTCCTGTTCATTTATTTGTCTTGTTTCCCCCTAATGTGGAGTAAGTGTTCAATAAATATTTCTCATATGGACTCAATGAATGACTGATTCACCAAGAGAAAGGCTCTGATAAAAGGACTACATTCTAGGTGTGTTGACTGAGCCTGAAGATTTTCTTTCTGCTTTCTTGACCATAAAAACCATCTGACATGTATTTTTTTTTTTTTATAATTTTATTGAATCATAATTCTGTACATTGGTGCAATCATAGGGCATGATTCATATACATTCAGAAATGTTTTGATCGTATTGTTACAGATAGCCTTCATGGCATTTTCTTGATCATGTATTTTTTTTAATATACAAATTCCCAGGTTATTCCTCTGGAAGTTCAGATTTGACAGATCTGGGTAAGGTTCCAGGAATTTGTGTTTTTAGCAAGCACTCAAGGAATTTGTTATGTACAGTTTATTTAGAAACACTGATTAATATAGTTGTTTTATCTCAAAAGCATGTCTATTGACTCACAACTTAAAAGAAATAGAGAAAACATTAATTCAAGCATTTCCAGGGAGGAAATGCCATATTTGAAGACCATCAGATTGTTTAAAGACTGTATTGGTGATGATCTAATGGCACCAATAGCAATAAAGCATGTTGCATTCTAATAGCAATAAAGCATGTTGCATTCTTTTAGCAAATAATGGCATGTCAGGTATGATCCTAAGTGCTAGGGAGGCAGTGGCCTGGGACACATAAAAATCTCTACACAGAGAGAGCTGACTGTCCTATGGAGGGATAAAAAAGAAGCCAAGTAAAATTTTCAAGTCATTTATTAAGTTATAGTTTACATAAAGATTCACCCTTCTAAATGTATAGTTCTGTGAGTTTTGAAAAACACCTTCATCCCTTCCCCCTAAAAAAAGTTTCCTGTGTTCCTTTGTTGTCAAGTTCTAGGGTAACCAACTGTCCTAACTGCCTGAGATTGGGACAGTTGGATAGAGACCTTCTCAGCTACGACTGGGAGAGTTACAAGCAAACCAGATGGTTCGGTCACCCTGTTAAGACAATCTTTCCTTCTATCCCCAGGCCTGGACACTGCTAACCCGCTTTTGTCTCTGTAGTTTCACCTGTCCAGTATGGAAATCAAACAGTAGACAATCTTTCGAGCCAGACTTCTTTCCCATGGAATCAAGAATTAGAGACTTTCTTTTTTAATGGTGTTGAGTGTATAAGTAACTTGTTTCTTTTTACTGCTGAGTAGTATTTACCATATGAATGTATCCTTTCCCCAGACAATTGTACCTTATCATGAAAACTGTTGCTAGGGTATGAGTAACCCCACTATGGGCACAGGTATGTGCTGGCTTTGTTCTCCCCCTCTGTCTTCTAGAACTACTCTCCCCGGTCCTATGAAAGTGACAAGTCTCCTCCCTATGAACTTCCACTATCTCCTGGCAATCTGGCATCTTAACATGTAAGTGCAGGATGAAGGACAGATGAGGGAAGACTGGAGGTGACACAGCTGGCACCAGTGGATTGCTCTGAAGGAGCCCAGCTGACTGTATACACTTAGTGCAGGACCCATTTCTGCTCTAAATCAGCTCCTGGGCATCAGAGAGGGGAGTCAGCTGGCACCTGTAGGGAGCGCAGCGAGTGGAAGAGGAAGAGAAGCAGAAAACTTACATCAGAGGCAGCAGGGAAGTGCCCCCTCTCCTAGGTTAAACAAATCAGACATAAATCTATACAATGTCCAGGGAAAACACGACTCACTATGAACTAAATAAAACTCAATTATTTCATCTCCTTAAGGAGGTAGGAGCTGGAGTCACTTCCAGTTAATGAAAAACTTAAGGTGTGGAAAATAAAATGGTTTCCCCTTGACGCAGGAGTATATTTTTAAACAGTGACAGCAAATCCAAAACTCCTTTCCCTTCCTTTGCCTTTTCTAAGAATAGACTGCAAAACGCAGCCATGTTTGAGAAGAATACACATCTGCAGCTCTCCCCATAGTCTCTAAAGCTCCTGACATTTTCTCCAGGTCAGAGACACTGTATGCAAATACCTGTCTATCTATTCACATTCTGCCATTCAGGCAGCCAGGCAAAAAATCTGGACTCAATCCCTGCCTTGGGATAATTGCTTAGCAAACAGGATGCACATAATCCATTTTCATTATTAATACTCCAGTTAGAAGCCAGGCTCTATGTTTGGTTTCTCATAATGAGAGCTGCCTTACAATGGAGGTGATGCAATCTACCATTCAGCTCACAGCATCGCGAGGAGGCAAAGAAACTCCTTCTGTGGCAGATTTAGATTCCAGGCATTTCTGCTCCCCATAAAGCAGTAGGCTGGATGGGCCCACTATTGAGGAGCAGGACGTGCTGATTTTCCTGCCTGGGTGATTTTGTAAAAATGTCTTGCCTGCTCATTTGCTTATTGTATATTATGTGTCCTTAATTTGGGCCCGATAGCTCCTTCGAAGGCATCTGCCCCATACCGCTGCACACCCAGGGAGGAAACTGCTGGTATGAAGTAGAACAGAGTTTGAAAGTGATTGTCAAGCAGAGCTAATTCAGATGTAACCAGCACAATCGTTGTGGCTGGCTCAACCACACAGCAGAGGCCTGGTTAGTTTTTAAAGGTTATTTTTTTTAAATGCTTGAACTAAAGGTGTTTCCTGAAGAGAGTTAAAGGACTTCTTGGTGAAATCTGTTCTCCTTCTCCTGAAACTCTCATTCTGTCTCAGTGGAAGGTGGTTTGCTATTAAAGGAAAAGATAATCCACTATCACTATGAGTCTCGAACTGCCAGGGGGGAGCCTGCAGCTGACTGGAGGGAAAGGCTGATAACTTGCATTAAAAAAAAAAAAATATATCTATATATATATATATATCTCTTGCCAGTTGGTGTCTTGCCATCAGTCAGAAATACACCATAAATTTGTCCAGGGGCAGAGGGCTTGGGACCCTTGGAGAATTTGCAGTGGGATTTGAAGGCTTCCTATTTACCTCTAGGTGATTAGTTTGAGCCCAGTTTGGATCTACAGTGACTGAGATGGCTATTTTTATCATGCTCTTTGGTGACAGGTGTCCATATTATAAGAAACAAATTGGCACTAATTGGGCACTCCTGTTGGCAGGCGAGAGTAACAGTGGCTTGATCTGGGGAAACCGCACATTAACAGGAAGGGGACACCTGTGTTGGACATATTCAGTCTGTTTTTGTTGTAATTATTTATTTGCCATTGTTTGTTTCAAACATTTGAGACATGCTAATTTTGAGTACGTCAGTTTTCACTGGCCCCAACACACGTGCATGCACACACACGCACACACACATACCCATGAGAGAATTCTTCAAAATGGTGTGCTCATGAAAGGCCTGTCACTCTGTTTATCCAGTGTTATCAATGAGAGATGACTCGGTGACCCCACAAGGATCAAGACATAAGTTCTTAGTGGGCAAGGTCATGGTATTTTTTTGTTTACCAGTGTACCTGGCATCCAGTAGATGCTGAATAAATAATTGCTAAATGAACACACATTTGTTGAATTCATGGATGAATGTACACTCTCTCTTTCGTGGAACTGTAAAACAAATGACAGTCCTTTCAAGTTGAATCCTAGATATTTAGAGTTGGATTGGACCTTAGCAGTCTGCAAAACTGCCACCAGTGTTCATATGAGAAAGAGATACACAAGGGTCTTGGTGACATGAGTGACTGAGCTGATATCACTTGGTCTTCTGAGCCCCAGTGTAGTGCTATCACAGTGCTTCTTCTAAGAGAGATTTCAGAACAAAGAACATTGCTGGTAATGAAGAGAGAAATCTGACTTATATATTGACATTCTTTGCTAATTATGTGGCCTCAAAAAAATCACTTAGCATTATAGGGTTTCTGCTGTTTACAGTGTATTTAGAGAGACAGACAAGCAACCAGGCAATTAAAAGAAAGAATGCTACATTTGAAGAATGGGGGACCAACTTGAAAGTCATAGGCAAAAAAGTACTAGCACCATATGGGGGTAAATTATTTTTCAGCTTTCAGCTGTAGTAATTAGTATGTTGGATTAGAACAGGTAAAGCTCGTGAGAGGTGGCCCTTGATTTAATAAGTCTTAAGGGCCCTCATGGCGATTTCAGAAGCAACCGGCCCAGCGTTCTGTAATAACCACCAGGGGGGAGTAGAGGTCAATTTGCTTTGTACCAAGAGGCGGTGGAGTGATTTGTGTTTGTAATTAGGAGAGAGTAGGCAAAGACTTAGGCTGATGCAAATTGGAAGTGTCCTATTCCTACAGTATCTCCTGTATCAGTGACATCTACCTAGAGTGGCTCAAGCTTTAAGTTCTGACTGTGAACCTGAAGCAATTCCTTGCAACCTTATGCCTTTGTGATAAGTTGCCAGAAACAGAGGTCTGGAGAGGAAGGAAGATATACAGGCAGTCTCCAGGTTATGAACAAGACAGTTTCTACTGGTTTGTTCTTAGGTTGAATTTGTATATAAGTTGTACAGGTACATTTACCTGTTACCTGTAATAGTCTCCATTCGTGTGATTCATAGGAGGGTATGTCAGTCAGATGTTTGTTACTCGGGGCATGATGGTAATATGGCTTTTTGGTTATAGATAATTTAAATATCCATTTATTCATAGCAAGGGTCACAGAAATAGATGAAGCTCATCAGCCATCCAGAAATTGTACCGTCCAGACTTTTACTACAGAAAGTAGCTCATCTGATGATGTTGGTTGCAATTATCTTTTTTCCAGTGCAGATGCTCATAAACTTTCATAAAATGGACAGAATGAAAAAATATGTAGTCTAAATAGAACAGTGTATAATAATTATAGCAGCTTCATTTTAAAAATTGACACATAATAATTATACATAATTATAGGGTATTGAGTGATATTTCAATACATGTATACAATGAGTAATGATCAAATCAGGGCATTTAGCACATGCATCACCTTAAACATTTATCATTTCTTTGTATTGGGAACATTCAAAATCTTATCTCCTAGCTATTTGAAAATACGCAATAAATCACTTATCTATAGTCACCCTACAGTGCTATAAAACACTAGAACTTATTCCTCCTATCTAGTGTAAACTTGTATCCATTAAACAACCTCTTTCTATCCTCCCATTTCCCCTACCTTTCCAAGCCTCTAGTATCCATAATTTTACTCTCCACTTAGATGAGCTCAACTTTTCTAGCTCTGATATATGAGTGGGAACACCTTGTACAGCAGTTCTCAACCTGTGGGTCATGACCCCTTTGGGGGTCGAATGACCCTTTTACAGGGTTCACCTAAACCCATCACATACACCCCATACAAATATAGGTGTATGAAAATAATTTTATGGTTGAGGGTCACCACTACATGAGGAACTGTATTAAACTGTTGTGGCATTAGGAAGGTTGAGAACCACTGACCTAGTATTTATCTTTCTGTGGCTGACTTATTTCACTTGACGTAATATTCTCCAGGCTCATCCCTATTGCTGAAAATAATAGGATTTATTTCTTTTTTTAATGGCTGAATAGCATTCCTCAGTGTATATAGATACCATATTTCATTTATTCATATGTTGTTGGGCATTTATAGTGACTTCACGTCTTAACTATTGAGAATATGCTGTACTAAATATGAGGATGCAAATATCTTTTCAATATTCTTTCCTTTCCTATGGATAAATATCCAGTAGTGGAATTGCTAAATCAAATGGTAGTTGTATTATTAGTTTTTTGAGGAGCCTTCCAATGTTCTCCATAGTGGTTGTACTAATTTGCATTCCTACCAACAGTATATAAGAGTTCTTTTTTCTTTGCATTCTCACCAGTATTTGTACTTTTTGTGTTTTTTTTTTCCTTTTTTTTAATTGTTGGGGATTCATTGAGGGTACAAGAAACCATGTTACACTGATTGCATTTGTTGGGTAAAGTCCATCTTACAATCGTGTTTTGCCCCCAAAAGGTGTGGCACACACCAAGACCCCACCCCCTCGCCCCTTCCCTCTCTCTGCTCTCCCCTTCCCTCACCCCTACCATGTCATTAATTGTCATTAATTGTCCTCATATCAAAATAGAGTACATGGGATTCATGCTTCTCCATTCTTGAGATGCTTTACTAAAAATAATGTGTTTCACTTCCATCCAGGTTAATACAAAGGCTGTAAAGTCTCCATTTTTTTAATGGCTGAATAGTATTCTGAAGTGTACATATACCACAGTTTGTTAATCCATTCCTGGGTTGGTGGGCATTTAGGTTGTTTCCACATTTTGGCAATTGTAAATTGAGCTGCAATAAATAGCCTAGTGCAAGTGTCCTTATGATAAAAGGATTTTTTTCCTTCTGGGTAGATGCCCAATAATGGGATTGCAGGATCAAATGGGAGGTCTAGCTTGAGTTCTTTGAGAGTTCTCCATACTTCTTCCAAAAAGGTTGTATCAGTTTGCAGTCCCACCAGCAGTGTAAAAGTGTTCCCTTCTCTCCACATCCACACCAGCATCTGCAGTTTTGAGATTTTGTGATGTGGGCCATTCTCACTGGAGTTAGATGGTATATCTCACGGTGGTTTTGATTTGCATTTGTCTAATAATTAGGAATGATGAGCATTTTTTCATACGTTTGTTAGCCACTCGTCTGTCTTCTTTAGAGAAGGTTCTATTCATGTCTCTTGCCCATTGATGTATGGGATTGTTGGCTTTCTTCATGTGGATTAATTTGAGTTCTCTATAGATCCTGGTTATCAAGCTTTTGTCTGATTCAAAATATGCAAATATCCTTTCCCATTGGGTAGGATGTCTATTTGCTTTGGTTATTGTCTCCTTAGCTATACAGAAGCTTTTGAGTTTAATTAAGTCCCATTTGTTTATTTTTGTTGTTGTTACAATTGCCACAGCAGTCTTCTTCATGAAGTCTTTCCCCAGGCCGATATCTTCCAATGTTTTTCCCATGCTTTCTTTCAGGATTGTTATTGTGTCATGCCTTAAATTTAAGTCCTTTATCCAACTTGAATCAATTTTTGTGAGTGGAGAAAGGTGAGGGTC
>CAUYON010054128.1:0-28711 GCA_963573935.1 Arctocebus calabarensis
CCCGCCAAACAACAATGACGGCTGCAACCAAAAAATGGCCGGGTGTTGTGGCGGGCGCCTGTAGTCCCAGCTACTTGGGAGGCAGAGGCAAGAGACTTGCTTGAGCTCAGGAATTGGAGGTTGCTGTGAGCTGTGATGCCATAACACTCTATCCAGGGTGACAGCTTGAGGCTCTGTCTCAAAAAAAAAAATCCCCAACTGGTCAGGCGTGGTAGCTCACGCCTGGAATCCTAACACTTGGGAGGCCGAGAAGGGTGGTTTGCCTCAGCTCATAAGTTTGAAACCAGCCTCAGCCAGAGCAAGACCTTGTCTGTAAAAATAGCCAGGCACTGTGGCAGGGGCCTGTAGTCCCAGCTACTTTGGAGGCTGAGGCAAGAAAAATCACTTGAGCCCAAGAGTTTCAGGTTGCTGTGAACTGTGACAGACAGCACTCTACAGAAAGCAACAAAGTGAGATGCTGCCTCAAAAAAAAAAAAAAAAAATCCCCACACTACACTACCTCTAAATTAAAAAATTGATGAGTTTTCACTATTAATGCCATTCTCAGTAACAAACAGACACTTTAACAAAATATAATAGTATCATCAAAATAAGACAGGAATATAAATATCTACATATATAGTAATATTTATTTGTATCCAACTCATTTAGAATCTAGTATCCTGTTTCAGAATTCTGATCAAGTTAAAATACTCAAAATAAGAATTTTCTCTCTACTTTCAAGACATTACTTATTGAATTTCAGCATAGTATCTATAGCACTTTAAAAATATGGATTCACAAATATAAAATTTTTTTTTTTTTTTTGAGACAGAGCCTCAAGCTGTCACCCTGGATAGAGTGCTATGGCATTGCAGCTCACAGCAACCTCCAATTCCTGGGCTCAAGCGAGTCTCCTGCCTCTGCCTCCCAAGTAGCTGGGACTACAGGCGCCCACCACAACGCCCAGCCATTTTTTTGGTTGCAGCCGTCATTGTTGTTCGGCGGCCCCGGGCTGGATTCAAACCCGCCAGCTCAGGTGTACGTGGCTGGCGCCTTAGCTCGTTGAGCCACAGGCGCCGAGCCCACAAATATAAAATTTAATGGCCAAAAAAAAAAATCAAGCTCAGTCCTACATTTCTCATGATCATTATGGTTTTTTAGTGTAAAATTAAGTGACATAAATCCATGCCAAATAAGGAATAACTGCAATTAACTCAGTTTAATTAAAAGTGCTTTAAAAATTATACTGTTGAATATTTTCATGCCACATTTTCAATTTTAATTTTTTATTATATTTATAGTCCTTAGAACTCTAAAACTATTTGCTTCTAAATAATTTTTTTTTTTTTTTTGAGACAGAGTCTCACTTTGTCGCCCTCTGTACAGTGCCATGGTGTCATAGCTCACAGCAACCTCAAACTCTTGGGCTTATGCAATTCTCTTGCCTCAGTCTCCGGAGTAGCTGGGAATACAGGTGCCTGCCACAATGCCCAGCTTTTTTTTAGAGATGAGGTCTTGCTCTTGGCTCAGGCTGCTCTTGAACCTGTGAGCTCAGGCAATCCATCCAGCTCGGCCTCCCAAAGTGCTAGGATTAAAGGTGTGAGCTGCCATGCCCAGCTCTAAATAATTTGTATTCATTACAAATTTACATTTAAAACATTATAATGTCTAAGTATTCTTTGTTAGGAAATAAAATATAGCATTGAAAAGACTCAGAGCAAAATAAAATATGGCAGTCAATTCTTGATATCCCCAAACAAACTTATTTCAATTTATTTTTTTTCCTGGTACCCTCAAACCACTCACTGAATATTTCTTCCCTCATTATCCAAAATGGGATAATGAGGGAAATCAATTTTGCTCTTTCTACTAAGATCTTACTACACTAACTAGACTGAAAAAGGATATTATGTTCTACTAGAACTGGGAAGAAGTTGAAACCAACACTGGAGGCTTGGCACCTGTGGCTCAGCAGGCTAAGGCGCCAGCCACGTACACCTGAGCTGGCGGGTTCGAATCCAACCCAGGCCAGCCAAACAACAATGACGATAGCAACCAAAAAATGGCTGGGCGTTGTGGCGGGCGCCTGTGGTCCCAGCTACTTGGGAGGCAGGCAGAGGCAAGAGACTCGCTTGAGCCCAGGAATTGGAGGTTGCTGTGAGCTGTGATGCCACTGCACACTATCCAGGGTGACAGCTTGAGGCTCTGTCTCAAAAAAAAAAAAAAGTTTACAATTACCAATTCTTTTTAGGTGGTCTTCAGAAATTTGAAAACTTCATTTTTTATTGATTTGCTGTTTTCCACCACCAAGAACTTAATGTCATCAGCAAATCAAGCAATTTCACAAATGTCAAAAGAGCAACTGGAGAGTAAGGTACCATGTCAGACCTTTACCATCCAATCACGTTAAAGTAACCAATATTAAGGTTAAAAAAAATTCTTTTTACTTAGGCTAAGATAACCCTAGCAAAGGGAAATAAGCAGTCCTTAACCTAATTCAGATTACTAAATAATGATTTTCATAGAAAAAAATACCTACTACAGAGCTAGGGCAAATCAAGAAATACCAACGTTTGTGAATTTTATTAGAATAGCTTGGCAATTACGTCAATTCTTCACTGTAATTTTTAAGCCTTACCACTAAGATTTAAAATATAATAATAATTGGCTCAGTTGAGTAGGGCATCAGCCACACACACCCGAGGCTGGCGGGTTCAAGCCTGGCCCAGATCAGCTAAACAATGACAATTGCAACAAAAAAATAGCCAAGCGTTGTGGCACCTATAGTCCCAACTACATGGGAGGCTGAAGCAAGAGAATCACTTAAGCCCAAGAGTTTGAGGTTGCTGTGAGCTGTGCCACCCAGCACTCCGCCGAGGACAACATAGTAAGACTCTGTTTCCAAAAATAAATAAATAAATAATAAAATAAAGTAATAAGAAATTTTCATTTAATTTCCCTTTCCTTTCCTCACCTCCAATCTCCCTAGGAATGACTCATATTTATGAATTAATTTTAATAAGGTGCCATTCAAGATGGGGAGCCACAGCATAATACTAATATAACATTTCCTAGACTTATTTAACAGCATAATAAGCTTATTATAATAAGCTTGGCAGAAAATATTTTACCAAATTTATATGCAACTATTTTCCTTTTTTTTTTTTTTTTTTTGGAGAAACAAGCAAATTTACTCAAAATGTTTTTAAAGTTTGGAAGTATCCAATATCCTATGGCAACTGAAAACTCCAAATGAATTGTAATCTCTAACCTTGCTGAATGTAGAGCTCATGGATGTAAGCCAAAGCTTAGTGGAGGTGCAGCCCACACACACAGGCCCAAGATCCAGCCCGAGCCCCTGACAGGCCAGGCGGGAGACACAGACCCCAAGTCCCCATGTCTGGGAGCCAGTGCAGACTAGGTGAGGATCCAGCACTACCATGTGCCATCAGCTATCCTCCCTACTGGGGGCCTTGCTCCTCCTGAGGCCCTGTCGCTCAAGGGTCCACAGGTGAATCAAGCAGGCCAGGCCCTGGGAAGCCTCACCCAAAAAAGGTGAACCAAGGCTGCAGCTGCCTGTCTTGGGGGGAGAGGAGTAGTGGCAAAGTTTGGGGGGACCAGACTCCCACAGGGCAGGAGCATGAGTCCTCAAGATGATGGTATATATAATTATTTTCTAAATCTAAGGATTTCTTCATTTTTAAAAAGAAAAACAATTTGCATCCTGCTAATTTGTTGAGTAGCAAAAATAAAATCTAACATTTACTGAGCACACACTATTTGCAAGTCACTGTGTAACAAATCTAGCAACTACTAGAGCTTTACAGATATTCTATCATCTCAGAATATGTAGAAACCTTGTTAACCCTCAAGTAAGAAAAAAAAAAAAAAGACACTCACTACCTTTCCTATTTATTTAACAATATATTCTTCAAAATTCTCCACTATAGGCTTGGCACCTGTAGCTTTACGGCCAGCCACATGCACCTGAGCTGGCGGGTTCTAATCCAACCTGGGCCTCCCAAACAATGATGGCTGCAACCAAAAAAATGGCCGGGTGTTGTGGCGGGCACTTGTAGTCCCAGCTACTTGGGAGGCGGAGAAAAGAGACTTGCTTGAGCCCAGGAATTGGAGGTTGCTGTAAGCTGTGATGCCACAGCACTCTATCCAGGGTGACAGCTTGAGGCTCTAGCTCAAAAAAAAAAGATTCTCCATTACAAATACTGCCCATCCCATAAAATCCAATACTGAGATTAGAGGGCAGATTAAAATCCCAAATGTACTGCAAAAAGACATATATTTGATTATAATGCTACATGATGTCATGTATCCAGGACAACTGAAGCATTATGGTCTCTTAGGGATAAAACTGCCTCTTGGTCATAGATTTAGGTGACACAGCATGTGATCTATTGTCTCTAAACAAAAAAATGTGTGCAGCTGCATTTTCTAGTCAAGGCGAGGGGGAATACAGGACAGAATACAAAAGGGTCAAAGATTTGTCTCATAGAGAAACTGCTGCTCAAATGGGGGTAAAAAAAGGAAATAAAATTGCGTGGGGGGGAAAAAAACCCTTTCTTCAACTCATGCTACAAGCAGAAACCACTAAAACAGGAAAACAAAAAAAATTGTGTGGTAACCTTCTACTGACTCTACTTTTGTACTATACTAACTTGCCCAGCTTGCCCAGATACATTCTATAAACTGTGTTTAGTTAACAGTTCTAAGTAATTTTATGTAGTTTGTACAGTACATATAGAATTCCTCCCCACATTATTGCAGTATTTGTCTCCAAAAAAAGTTGCAGTTCATCAGTTTCTTGGGGAAATTAAAATGAAGCAATAACTTTACAAATTAAAAACTGAAACACATTTGCTTCTTTCTAAGCAGTAACCATTAGCCCACTATTCTTCACAATGACTCCCTAGTACATAATCCTGCCTGTCACACGAACACCGATTTCAAAAACAGTACCACAAACCACTGCGCCCAGCTGAAAATGGCTATTTCAAATAAATGTTTTTAAAAGTTGATGTCTAGGAGGGTGGTGCCTGTGGCTCAAAGAAGTAGGGCGCTGGCCCCATATACCAGAGGTGGCGGGTTCAAACTCAGCCAGGGCCAAAAACTAGAAGAAAAAAAAAAAAAAAGTTGATGTCTAGGGGCAGTGCCTGTGCCTCAAGGAGTAGGGCACTGGCCCCATATGCCAGAGATGGTGGGTTCAAGCTCAGCCCCGGCCAAAACTGCAAAAAAAAAAAAGTTGATGTCTAAATAATTTGTAAACTTCTATTATCTAAAACACAGCATTAATTTACTCCAGATATTATTAAATACGATAGATAAGAGGCACTACTAGCACTCAGAGTAAATCTACCTTAGAAAATCCATCTTCTCCACAGGGTGCAGCAGCTCACACTAATAATCCTAGCACTCTGGAGGCTGAGGTGGGCAGATTGCCTGAGCTCAGGAGTTCGAGACTAGCCTGAGCAAGAGCAAGACTTTGTCTCTACCAAAACTAGAAAAACTGACTTGGTGCCTGTAGCAGTGGTTACGGTGCCGGCTACATACACCCAGGCTGGTGGATTCAAACCCAACCCAGACCAGCTAAACAACAATGACAACTGCACCAAAAAAAATAGCTGGGCATTGTGGCAAGCGCCTGTAGTCCCAGCTACTTGTGAGGCTGAGGCAAAGGAATCACTTAAGCCCAGAAGTTGGGAGGTTGGGCATCACAGCTCACAGCACTCTACTGAGGGTGACAAGGGAGGAAAGGAAGAAGGAAGGAGAGAGGGGAGAGAGGGAAAAGAGGGAAGGGAGGGAGGGAGGGAGGGAAGGAAGAAGGGAGGATGGGTGGATGCTGTGCCAGAGGATGTACACTTAAGAAAAATGTAGTTATGCTAAAAAAAATGACTCAATATATTTACATTATTAAATAGACTGTTATCTGGCTTAGTGCCCATAACTCAGTGGTTGGGCCTGGCCACATACACTGGGGCTGGAGGGTTTGAACCCGACATGGGCCTACTAAACAACAATGACCAGTACAACAACAAAAAATAGCAGGGCCTTGTGGCAGGCGCCTGTAGTCCCAGCTACAGAGGCTGTGGCAAGAGAATTGCTTAAGCCCAAGAGCTGGAGGTTGCTGTGAGCTGTGACGCTACAGCACTCTACTGAGGGCCACATAATGAGACTATCTCAAAAAAAAAAAAAAAAAACTATTTCCAAAGCCATTTCAGGAAATAGCACCCAATAAGCATTTAAGTTTCTAAATAAACATACACAGAACATAGCCTAAATTCTTTTTTTTTATTAAATCATAGCTGCGTACATTAGTGCAATCAAGGGGTACAATGTGCTGGTTTCATACACAATCTGAAATGTTTTCATCAAACTGTTTAACGTACCCTTCATGGACATAGCCTGAATTCTAAGCAGCTACATCAACTGCAGCTACATACAGCTAAGTAGTATAGTGGTCACTGCTAGTAGACACGGTCAGCAACCGAGTGGATGTTAGTTCCACTTCATAATACAAAGAAAACCGGAAAAGAAAATTGTCCATATCAATGATTACAGTATTTTTTGCTGGGACTTTTCTGCTTTTTTGAGTTTGAGATGCTTGTGATATATCCAAGTAGAATAGGCATTTGAAATACACATTATCAACAGTTCAGGGAGGTCTCGGTCTAGAATAATTAAATCTCAAGTATCTCTGAAATCTGCCCACTTCTCTCCATTTTCACTATCATATCTATAGTCCAGGTGAACACTACAAAGGTATCCCTTATCCAAAAGGCTTGAATTTTGGAATGTTTGTTTATACATAATGAGATACCTTGGGAATGGGACCTAAAGTTTAAAAATGAAACCTTATTTTGCATATACTTTATACATATCATAACCTGAAGGTAATTTCTCCTCCTTGGGGAGGCTGAATAAACTGCATATGGTACACCTACACTTTAACTGCAACCTGTCACAAGAGATCAAGTATGGAATTTCCCATTTGTGACATCATGTCCATGCTCAAAAAGTCTCAGATTTTGGAGTATTTTAGATTTTGGATTTTACATTAGGGATGCTCAACCCATATATATGAATGGAAACCCCTATGTTATATTCTATACAACCATACACAGAAGCGTCTACATTATCTCCTTAAACTAAGTCTCCCTACATGTTTGCCTGACATCTTACTCTGTCCTCTGTAACATAGCTAAGGTGACCTTACATTACAGTAAGATACAGTACAAATCTGTCAATGTCCCTTTTCTATTTAATCAATTAAGGGGACCCTTACGTCAAAATTCTTAAAATGATGTACAAGACCCTGCATATTTTTGGCCACTGTCTAACTTCTCTGATCACATCTTTTGCCACTCTTTCTTTCCCTTGTTCGCTCCACTTCAGATGCATGAACAGATCATGCTTTCTCCTCCCCAAGAGCCTTTGCAAATGTTACTACTCCCTCTATCTGGAACACACTTCAGTTCATTTAACCCTGGCTAACCACAACTTATTATTCACATCTCAGCTTAAAAATCTTAAGACTATAGAGGAGCCCCAGTTCTAATCTTCCATGGTACCCTATACTTTTGATAACATTTAAAACACCTGAGATAGTTTAATAGGTATCTTTCTTGACTGAAAACTCC
Organism: Arctocebus calabarensis; assembly: GCA_963573935.1. Taxonomy (NCBI): domain Eukaryota; kingdom Metazoa; phylum Chordata; class Mammalia; order Primates; family Lorisidae; genus Arctocebus; species Arctocebus calabarensis. Next base: position 7,635 of record CAUYON010054128.1, read on the forward strand.
ATAAGTGGCAGAGCTGGTTGTCAGTTTTGTTTGCTACTCCAATACTATGTATATGTTGTCAAATCTTAGTTCTAGTTCTGCTACTACATAACTTTGCCATCTGTAAATTGAGATGATTGAACTTTACTGCAGTAATCTAAATGATAGTTGAAACTGAAATTCAAAATTGCTAGCTTTCTTGTATATACCCATATTATCTTTATGTACAATTCCTACATGTGTGTATACAATCCATGACACTTACACACGTGTGTATATATTTCATACATACACAGAGAATTAAAGAAGTGGTACTTTCTTATATTTAAAAAAAAAACTCACCTAATGTTTATTGATACCAGTCTTGTTTTAAATTATTTTACATGGCTCGATGCCTGTGGCTCAACGGGCTAAGGCGCCAGCCACGTACACTGGAGCTGGTAGGTTCGAATCCAACCCGGGCCTGCCAAACAACAATGACAGCTGCAACCAAAAATGGCCAGGCGTTGTGGCGGGCACCTGTAGTCCCAGCTACTTGGGAGGCGGAGGCAAGAGACTCGCTTGAGTTCAGGAATTGGAGGTTGCTGCGAGCTGTGATGCCACAGCACTCTACTCAGGGTGACAGCTTGAGGCTCTGTCTCAAAAAAAAAAAAAAAAAATTATTTTACATGTATTAACTCTTTTAATCTTCCTAACAACCCTATCAGGTAGTTCCTATCATTAGTGTCCATTTTATACATGGAAACAGATACAGTGGGATTAAATGGCAAGCCCCAAACTAGAAGTATGACTCAGCATCTACATCCTTCATGCTCCTCTACTTAAAGTTAATCCGAACTATAGTAATCTTTCAAATACTTCCTCTACTTGCTTCTGCTATTCTATCAACTGTCTACCTTTCCTACCATCATTCAGTCAAAACCCTAATATTTAAGACCGAATTTAATGACAATTCCTCCTTGTAATTTCCAGTACAACTACTTCCATTAGGCTTTTTAAATCTCTTCTACTATGCTCTGGTTGCATTTATATATCCTTTTTTGACTGTACTTATTTGTGTTACAAGCTCAAAAGAAATAATAGACATGAGATCACTTCGTAAAAGTTCTAAACCTTAAAAGGTACTTAATCAATACTAAGTCAAAAGAAGTGTTAACTAGAGAAAGAGAAAAGAAAACAATGGACTCAGGCCCTGCACGGTGGCTCACACCTGTAATCCTAGCACTTTGGGAGGCCAAGTTGGATGTACTGCCTAAGCTCAGGAGTTTGAGACCAGTCTGAGCCAGAGTGAGATCCCATCTCTAAAAATAGCTGGGTATTGTGGCAGGCACCTGTAGTCCCAGCTACTGGGGAGGCTGAGGCAAGATGATCACCTGAGCCCAGGAGTTTGAGGTTACTATGAGCTATGAGGCCACAGCATTCTTCAAGGGCAAACAAAGTGAGGCTCTGTCTCAAAAAAAAAAAAAAGAAAAGAAAAGAAAAAGAAGAAAACAATGGACTCAACAACCCTAAAAAGAGTACAATTTGACTTTAACTTGCTGCCCATAAGATTAGAAGTACAAAGAGAGGGCGGCACCTGTGGCTCACTGGGTAGGGCACCGAGGGTGGTGGATTTAAACCCGGCCCGGCCAAACTGCAACAAAAAAATAGCCAGGCATTGCGGCAGGCGCCTGTAGTCCCAGCTATTCGGGTGGCTGAGGCAAGAGAATCACCTAAGCCCAGGAGTTGGAGGTTGCTGTGAGCTGTGATGCCACAGCACTCTACCAGGGGCGATAAAGTGAGACTCTGTCTCTTAAAAAAGAAAAAAAAAGAAGTACAGAGAGAAAATTATGCCCAAAGCATACTACATTACTAACTTTGGTTCCAACTAAACAAAGGAGACATTTTAATCAGACTGTGTGATACAAAAAGTTGAAGGATGAAATACAATACTCATTAAAATACATATTGAGGCTCAGTGCCCGTAGCACAGTGTTTACAGTGCCAGTCACGCACACCAAGGCTGCCAGGTTCAAACCCGGCCCGGGCCAGCTAAACAACAATGACAACTGCAACAAAAAATAGCCAGGCATTGTGGCAGGCGCCTGTAGTCCCAGCTACTTGGGAGGCTGAAGCAAGAGAATCACTTGAGCCCAGGAGTTTGAAGTTGCTATGAACTGTGATGCCACAGCACTCTACCAAGGGCGACAGACTCTGTCACACACACACAAAAAACATGTTGAGCAATTTACCATTCAAGTACAGAATATTATACTTGATAATATGATTTCCACTCTAGTTTGCGATCTTCTCACTTCCTAAATTTCAGTTTTCTACTAAAGAGGTATTTGGAAAATACTATGATTGCAAAAGAAAACTTGAAATTTTAATTCTATATGAACAAGCTATTTTAAAGTAGTAACTGAAAGAAGCCTACAGTAAACCCATTTTTGGTAAGTACTAATACTGAAAAGTTTATAAAAATAAACAGAGTAAGTCCTAGTCATTGTGTTTAAGCAAGAGAAAGAAATAAAGGGCATCCGAATTGGAAAGGAATGAGTCAAATTATCATTGTTTACAGACAAAATGATCTTCTGTTTATAAAAATGTAAAGACTCCACAAAAAAACTTAGAACTTAACAAATGAATTTAGCAAAGTTGACACAAAAATCAACATACAAAAATTGTTAAGTGTTTCTATACACTAATTTGCTTGATCTGAAAAAGAAATCAAGAAAGTAATCTGATTTATAATATCTACAAAAAACATAAGATACGTAGGAATAAATTAACCAAAGAAGTGAAAGAGCTCATGAGGAAAATTATACATTATTGATGAAAGAAACTGAAGAGGACACAAAAAAGCAGAAAGACATCCCATCCTCATGGACTGGAAGAATATTCTTTAAATGTCTACACTATCCCAAAGATTCAATGCAATCCTTACCAAAATACCAATGACATTCTTCACAGAAATAGAGAAAACAATCTTAAATTTTATATGGAACCACAAAAGTCTCTACATAATTAAAACAAATTCTAAGCAAAAAAGAACAAAGTGGAAGGGTCACCCTACTTGATTTCAAATTAAACAACAAAGCTATAGTAACCCAAACAGTATGGTACTGGCATAAAATCAATCACATAGACAAATGGAACAGAACAGAGAACCCAGCATAAGTCTACATGTTTACAGCCAAATGATTTCTGACAAAGGTCCTCAGAACATATACCAGGGAAAGAACAGTCTCTTTCATAAATGGTGCAAGGAAAACTGGATTTCCATATTCAGAAAAATGAAACTAGACTCTTCTCACCATACATCAAAATAACATAAAATTAACTCAAATCTTAAGTGTAAGATTTGAAACAATGAAACCACTAAAAGCAAGCATTGGAAAAATGTTACAGAACATTGGTCTGCACAAAGATTCTTTAGATAAGATCTCAGAAACACAGGCAACAAAAGCAAAAATAGACAAATGAGATTATATCAAGCTATAAAGCTTTTGCACAGCAAAGAAAACAATTAAGAGACAACCTATATAGTGGGAGAAACTATCTGTAAACTATCTATCTAACACAGGATTAATAACCACTATACATATGAAACTCAACCCAATTAACAAAAAATAAAAATAAAAATCTTCTCCACACTAAATATTTTAAGGTATTCATCTATATACCATTTAGAAAAAATACCTTTTAAATAGTCTTAAAGGATGCTGATGAAAAAGGTATGCCATAAATACATTATTCAAAAGAATGCTTTTGCAACTATATTTGTAATCAAAATAGATTTTAAAGAAGATGTAAAAATAAAAATAAAAATAAAAAAAATAAAAATCTTCTAAAAATCTTATTTTAAAATATGCAAAAGCCCTGAATAGATATTTCTCAAGAAAGGACATATAAATTGCCAATAGGTGTGTGGAAAAAAAAATGCTTAACATTATTAATCATCAGGGACATGCAAATCAACACCAAAATGAGCTATCATCTCATCCCAGTTAGAATAATTTTTTATCAAAAAACAACAAACCCCAGCAAGAATGCAGAGAAAAGGGAACACTTATACACTGTTGGTGGGAATGTAGACTAGCAATTATGAGAAACAGTATGCAGCTTCCTCAGAAAACTAAAAATAGAACTACCATATATGATGGTATATATCCAAAATAAAGGACATCAGTATACTGAAGAGATACCCGCACACCCATGTTCACTGCACCACAACTCACAATAGCCAAAATATAGAATCAACATAATTATCCATCAACAGATGAATGAATAAAGAAAATGTGGCATGTATATACATGCACACAAAAAATGGAATATTATTCAGCCATAAAAAAGAATGAAATCCTGTCACCTGCAGCAATGTGGATGAAACTGGAGGTCATTATGCTAAGTGAAATAAGCCAGACATAAAAAGACAAATTATCACATGTTCTTACTCATATGTGAAAGCTAAAAAAAAGTGGCTCTCATGGAGGTAGAGAGTAAAACAGTGGTTACCAGAAGCTGGGAAGGAAAGGGGCTAGAGAGGGTTGAAGACAAGTTGGTTAAGGGGTATAAAAAATGCAGTTACAGACCTGGCGCCTGTAGCACAGTGGTTACAGTGCCAGCTACATACACCAAAGTTGGTGGGTTGGAACTGGGCCCAGGCCAGCTAAACAATGACAACTGCAACAAAAAAATAGCCAGGTGTTGTGGCAGGCACCTGTAGTACCAGCTACTTGGGAGGCTGAGGCAAGAAAATCACTTGAGCACAAGAGTTTGAGGTTGCTGTGAGCTGTGACACTACAGCACTCTACCCAAGGCAACATAGTGAAACTCTGTCTCAAAATACAAATACAGTTACAGAGACAGAATAAGCTCTAGTATTCAATAGCACAATAAGGAAAATATAGGTAACAATAATTAATTGTGTCTTTCAAAATAGCTACAAGAATTGTAATGTTCCCAACACCAAGATTTGAGGTGACAGATATCCCAATTACCATGATTTGATCACTACACATTGTATGTATACATATATCAAAATAACACGTGTACCCCTAAAATGTGCACAACTATGATATATCAATAAAAAGGTAAAAATAGAATGTATTTATTAAAGGTATTGATACACCATTAATAAACCTCCATTATGACTATAAATCTACCTCACTCAATCCTCACCTATTGGGAAAAGTTAGTTCCTAATCCCTGTGTTCCTAAAATACTCTTGAATCTATGTCTAGAAGGGTATGTCTCACACTGCAATTACTTACTTATGTGCATCTGATTCCTAACACATAACAAACATTTGATATTTGTTAAATGAATATTTTTACCTTGTACAAATTATTTTTTTTATTTTTATTTTTTGAGATACAATCTCGTTCTGTTGCCCCAGGCTAGAGTGTCATGGCATCCATCAGCCTAGCTCACAGCAACCTCAAACTCCTGGATTCAACCAATCCTCCTGCCTCAGCCTCCAGAGTAGCTAGGACTACAGGCATCTGCCACATTGTCTGGCTAGTTTTTTTCTATTTTTAGTATAGACAGGGTCTTGCTATGGCTCAGGCTGGTCTCAAACTCCTAGCTCAAGCTATCAGGCTAGCTCAAGCCCAGCCAAATCATTTACATCTTTTTGTTCTAAACATCAAAAGAATTACACATTAAGCATTTCACTTACTTAAATCATACTTCTCAAATTATCTTAAAATAAGGGAAAATCAACAAAGAAGTTGCCAAAATGCTAATCAATCAATATTAAGCTATTAAACCGAGATCTTCATAACTGAAAATGGCGTGAGGTGTACAGAGTGAATGTTAGCTTTTAAATACTGGAATGAGCTAACGCATTAGCACATTAGCATTGTCATAGCACTAACACTTACCGAAAGATAATCCCATGACCCTTTCACATGTTTCCCAAAGGATATTAATACATTTTTAAATGCTATGGCAACTAAGAAAAAATTAAAGGTGAAAATGTTAAGTTCAGAGCTTTCTGACATGCAAAATAAGCAGACAACATTAAGATTTTGTCTGAAATCATTAAGAGGTAATGATTTCAAACAAAATGAAAAAGTTAAGGCTTTGCCAAGATTTTAGGAAAAAAGGATACTCCCCAAATTAAAATTATCCTAGAGTGGATAATGGGAAGACAGCAAATTTTGATTCTTTGTGAATCCTTTCATAAAAAACAGAGCAACTAGAGAGCGAACCTCAAAACTCAACAGATAATGGGTGGCGCCTGTGGCTCAAAGGAGTAGGGCACCAGCCCCATATGCCAGAGGTAGCGGGTTCAAATCCAGCCACGGCCAAAAACTGCAAAAAAAAAAAAAAGTGAGTTAAAGTATTGAAGGGCACTGGCCCCATATACCGAGGGTGGCGGGTTCAAACCTGGCCCTGGCCAAACTGCAAAAAGAAAAACAGAGACAAAGAATAGAATGACATCTCTACAAACAATGAAAGGATGGCTGAAAGAAATGCTCATGGAAGAGATAAAAATGAACTCCCATTTGAAAATTAACTTTAAAGTAAATACACAAGACATGAAAGAAAAATATATATTAGAATTAGAAAAGTTCAGAAATGAGGTGACAAAGCTCAAGAAGGAAGGTGAAATAAAAGGGGGAAAAAAAAAAACATTTCAAGGCTGGGCACTGTGGCTCATGGCTATAATCCTAAGGCAGCAGGACCACTTAAGGCCAAGAGTTTGAGACCAGCCTAGGCCATAGTGAGATCCTATCTCTACAAAAGAACTAAAAAAATTAGCCAGATGTCGTGACTTTATATAGGTCCCAGCTACTCAGGAGGCTGAAACAAGAGAATAGCTTGACCCCAGGAGTTTGAGGCTGCAGTGAGCTATGATGGTGCCACTGCACTCTACCTATGAAACAGAGGGAACTCTCATCTTAAAAAAAAATTTTTTTTTTAATTAGAAATGAAGGCTTGGCACCCATAGCACAATGGTTATGGCACCAGCCACATACACGGAAGGTGGTGGGTCTGATCCCAGCCCTGAGCTAGCTAAACAACAATGACTACTGCAACAAAAAATAGCCGGGCATTGTGGCAGGCGCCTATAATACCAGCTACTTGGGAGGCTGAGGCAAGAGAATCGCTTAAGCCCAAGAGTTTGAGGTTGCTGTGAGCTGTGACATCACGGCATTCCACCAACGGCAACATAGTGAAACTGTTTAAAAAAAAAAAAAATTGGGCGGCGCCTATGGCTCAAAGGAGTAGGGCACTGGTCCCATATGCTGGAGGTGGTGGGTTCAAACCCAGCCCCGGCCAAAAATCACACACACAAAAAAATTTAGAAATGAAGACTTACGTTAAAGGATCACAAGAAAAAATAAGCATATCAGATAACACCTTACAAGAAACAGAAGGTGAAAAAGAAGAAAATTTAATAATTAAAAGGAAAAAAGGTAGGGTGGAATATAAAAACTCAAGACCATGAGCATGAACATAGCAAAAAAAAAAAAAAAAAAAAGGCTTATCTATAGTGCCTAGGGATACATACTTGAGTAATAAAACAAAAAACTTAACTGATTTTCAAAAATATCAGGGTGGTTACTTTTGAAGGAAGGGGATTATTATTTGAAAAAAAGCACTTCTAAGGTGGCTGGCAAATTCTCTTCCTTAACCTGGAAGACGGTTACATGGATACTGGCCTTACAATAATGCACCAAGCTATACATTTCTTTTGTGTGGTTTTCTGCATCTATGCTTCATTTTACAATAAAAAGGATTTTTAAAACTTAGGAAAATAGCTGATTGCACTAATGTACACAGCTATGATTTAATAAAAAAAAAAAAAACTTAGGAAAATAAAAAACTGCTAAGCCAGGCGCAATGGCTCACTCCTGTAATCCTAGCACTCTGGGAAGCCAAGGCGGGTGGATTATTACCTAAGCTAATAGGTTCAAGACCAGCCTCAGCCAGAGGGAGACCCTGTCTTAAAAATAGCAGGGCATGGCTTGGCGCCTGTGGCTCAAGCGGCTAAGGCACCAGCCACATACACCTTAGCTGGGGGTTCGAATCTAGCCCGGGCCCACCAAACAACAATGATGGCTGCAACCAAAAAATAGCAGGGCGTTGTGGCGGGTGCCTGTAGTCCCAGCTACTTGGGAGGCGGAGGCAAGAGACTCACTTGAGCCCAGGAGTTGGAGGATGTTGTGAGCTGTGATGCCACAGCACTCTACCTAGGGTGACAGCTTGAGGCTCTGTCTCAAAAAAAATAAATAGGCTCGGCGCCTGTGGCTCAGCAGGCTAAGGCGCCAGCCACATACACCTGAGCTGGCAGGTTCGAGTCCGGCCCCGGCCCGCCAAACAACCATGACTCAGGCTGCAATCAAAAAATGGCCAGGCGTTGTGGGCGCTTGTGGTCCCAGCTATTTGGGAGGCGGAGGCAGGAGACTCGCTTGAGCCCAGGAATTGGAGGTTGCTGTGAGCTGTGATGCCATGGCACTCTACCCAGGGTGACAGCTTGAGGCTCTGTCTCTAAATAAATAAATAAATAAATAAATAAATAAATAAAAAATAGCAGGGGGTGTGGTGGTCACCTGTAGTCTCAGCTCCTTGGGAGGTAGAAGCAAGAGGATCACTTGAGCCCGAGAGTTTGAGATTGGGCTATGATGCCATAGCACTCTACCCAGGAGGACAAAGTGAGATGCTGTCTCCAAAAAAAAAAAAAAAAAAATCCTGCTACTGATACTAACTTAAAACTACTTCTAGGTATCAGCAGAAAACAGTAAGAAATATCTTTTGAAATAATCTTTAAAACAGTTTAGGGCTAGGTTTGAACCCGCCACCTCTGGCATATGGGGCCAGCACCTTACTCCTTGAGGCACAGGCACCACCTGAAAATACATTTTTGTTACAAACATGGTAGTCTTAAAATTTACATAAATTCAACAAGCACTTATCCAGCATAAATTATGCATGAAATACTTACAATTTAGTTGAAGAAATAAATAACACACTTAACTACAATAGAAAGCTGTGTACAAGGCAGACATAAAGTTGGTGTGCAATTGCAATAACCACCCTGTAGAGTAACTGCTTTGAGAAGGATAGAAAGTACTATGCATTCAGAAGAAAAGGGCATTTAACCAATTCTATTGCATTAACATTTTAATCAGGCTCTACTCATTCCTCCAGTGCATTCTCCCCCAAACTGGTAGAAATATCCTTCAAAGACCAACACACACCCCGCCCTCCTCCCTCCTTCCCCCAGGCTCGGCGCCTATAGCTTAGCAACCAGGATGCCAGCCACAAACACTGGAGCTGGCAAGTTCAAATCCAGCCCAGGCCTGCCAAATAATGACAACTACAACAACAACAACAACAACAACAAAAAAAAAAAAAAAAAAAAAACAGCTGGGTGATGTGGCGGGCACTTGTAGTTCCAGCTGCTTGGGAGGCTGAGGCTAAGGCAAGAGAATCACTTAAGCCCAAGAGTTTGAAGTTGCTGTGAGCTGTGACGCCACAGTACTCTATCCAGGGAGACAGCTTGAGACGCTGTCTCAATTAAAAAATAATAATAATAAAGACCAAACCCCCCTTTTAAAAATACCTCACACAAAGTACAGTACAAACCAGGTAATTCAAATGCCCACAAGGACCCAAATAGGCACGAGATGAGTGAAGCTATGGTGCTGTAAAACAATGAAGGGCAGCCTAAGAAGAGGGCAGCTACGTACAGTAAGCTTTAGCCAATTATTCCACAATAGCAAATTTTTCGAGATTCCTGTGCAAAACTTGAGGGAAAAAAACCATCACAAATCAAACAAAACACAGCTGTAGATAGTCTGCAAACTGGCTTACTGCACGGGGTCTGATACTTTACAATAGCTGACCCCTAGATGTCCTCAGAATTGAATGTTGGTGTGCCCACCTAAATCGCTCCTGCCTAAATCGTGTGCTTTTTAAGAAATGTTAGACTAGCACTCCAGGAAGCCTAGGCAGAGGACCATGAGAGAAATTCCATCTCTACTCAAAATATAACCAAGTGTGGTGAAACATGCCTGTAGTCCCACCTACTTGAAAGGCTGAGGCAAGAGTCCAGAAGTTTGACTTGGTGCCCCTAGCTCAGTGGTAAGGGCACTGCTAGCCACATACACCAGGGCTGGCAGGTTCAAACTTGGCCTGGGCCTGCTAAACAATAACAACTATAACAAAAAAATAGCCGGCATGCGGCAGGCACCTGCAGTCCCAGCTACTTGGGAGGCTGAAGCAAGCGAATCGCTTAAGTCCAAGAGTTTGAGGTTGCTGTGAGCTGTGACACCATAGCACTCTACCGAGGGTGACATAGTGAGACTCTTGTCTCGGAAAAAAAAAAAAAAAAAAGAACATAAATGTATTAGTTTCCTCAATTCTCAACCTCCAAGATTATATGTAAAACTCAAAATAACTTCACTAACCCTTATCACTGCAAAATTTAAATTTAAATACTAAATCCTAACCAGTTGGTCATACAATATAAAATGTATTACATTTTGGAAATAATTTCAGTAAGAGCTTAAAGTAAGGGTGCTTCGTGGTTAACCCAATTTGCTAGAAAAAGGTTAACTGGAATCTTTATTCAACAAGTGTTTAATCAAATTTCATTTTCCAGTAAAATTGGTATGGTTGTACTAATAACATTCTCAATGTTAGAATGGTAGAACTCTTCTATTCTTTTAAGCATATAGTAAATTCTCTCCAAAAAAAAGGTTTTTTATCACTTTCAAAACTCAATTAATGTTCTTTATTTACTCAACCTCATTTTCTTTTCCACAATAATCATGACTTCTTATAAAGAAGAAAGGCTGACTCGACACCCATGGCTCAGTGAGTGGGGCACCAGTCACATACACTGAGGGTGGCGGGTTCGAATCCAGCCCAGGCCACCTAAACAACAATGACAGCTGCAACCAAAAAAATAGCTGGGTGTTGTGGCAGGCGCCTGTAGCCCCAGCTACTTGGGAGGCTGAGGCAAGAGAATCACTTAGGCCCAAGAGTTTGAGGTTGCTATGAGCTGTGACGCCACAGCACTCTACTAAGGGCTGCAAAGTGAGACTCTGTCTCAAAAAAAAAAAAAAAAAGAAGAGAGGCTAGGGTCCCTGTTCTATTCCCAATGTTTCCCTGTTCTATTATTCCCAGTGCACCATTCTCAGAAAGAAAAAAAGCTTTTGAGTGGCAGAAGCAAGAAATATCTACGAAAATATTATCAAGCAGGCAAGAATTTTCTTACAATACCTGCAAACTTTTTAAGATATGAAGACAATTATTGGTAATTAAATTATCCTGAAATTTAATAATAGTACTATATTTTCTTGGAAAGAATCAAAGTAATTTTCCATTATCTGTATTGGGAGCAAAAAGATGGCTATTTTTATGGTTCATGTGTTTAACCTACATGACAACAGTATCTCTTCTAAATGGCTACATAAGAGCTTTATTTAGCCCTATAGGGCGTCAGTAATTTTATGTTTATAAATGTCAGTGAAATCAAGATCTATAGCGAGGGGACAAATCCTATTGCAAGGGGACAAATCCCATTTTATATTTAAATTAGATGGACTCCAGAAGAATGGAAATGTTTCTCTTGCTCACCACTGAATCCTTCACATGTAAATATAGCAGATGCCCATTAAATATCTATCCAAGTTTAAATGTTTGTTATAGAAAGGAAAATAAAAATATGAATGTGAATCAAAACTAGGTTAAAGCCTTAAGCCTGGGCTGTGTTTTGGTGACCTGCTTCTTAAGAGTAAGAAATAGGAGGAAGGTGGGTAAAATCCAGCAAGCAAGCCCTCAATCATGTGATCAAGATTAAATTAACATGCGGTTAGGGTGCCAGGCTCATACACCCGGGCTGGTGGGTTCGAACCCAGCCCAGGCGGGAGGGAGGGAGGGAAGGGAAGGAAGGAAGAAAAGAAAGAAAGGAAAGGGAAGAAAGGGAGGGAGGGAGGGAGGGAGGGAAGGAGGGAAGGAAGGAAGGAAGGAAGGAAGGAAGGAAGGAAGGGAGGAAGGGAGGAAGGGAGGGTATCCAAGGATTGTAGCAGGTGCCTGTTGGCCCCGCTACTTGGGAGGCAGAGGCAAGATAATCACTTAAGCCCAAGAGTTTGAGGTTGCTATGAGCTGTGACGCCAGGGCACTCTACCGAGGGTGACACAGTGAAACTCTGTCTCAAAAAAGAAAAACAAGGGCAGCACCTGTGGCTCAGTCGGTAGGGCACCGGCCCCATACACCAAGAATAGCCAGTTCAAACCCAGCCCGGCCAAACTGCAACAAAAAAATTGATGGGTGTTGTGGCGGGCACCTGTGGTTCCAGCTACTCGGGAGGCTGAGGCAAAAGAAGCGCCTAAGCCCAGGAGTTGGAGGTTACTGTGAGCTGTGTGACGCCACGGCACTCTACCAAGGGTGACAAAGTGAGATTCTGTCTCTACCAAAAAAAAAAAAAAAGAAAAGAAAAAACCCCAACATTATCAGTTTTATCATGCTGTTAGCACGTACGCTTAATACGTAATGAGAATGGCACTTCATTTCTCTTGTCTTTCTCCCTTAAACACATAATTCCAGTCTAATCATCAGAAAAATCTCAAATGAGGGATATTTTATAAAATTTCTGACATGTTTTTTAAAATTACCACTGTCATCAAAACAAAACTCTGAGAAACTGGAATTTTAGAGCACAATAAAGGACATTAGGGAAAAACTAGTGAAATCTGAATAAAGCATGTTGTTAATAGTAATACAGTAATTTTGTTTCCTTAGTGGTGACAAATGTACCACAGTAATGTAAGAAGTTAACAATTAAGGGAAATGGTGAGGTATACTCTGTGTACTATCTTGCAATTTTTCAGTAACCATAACACTTTTCTAAAATAAAAGTTTATTTAAATAAAAAATTAGGATAAAGGAAATGGGGATATGTGACTAAAAATCCTTTGGAAGCAAATGATGATAAACACTCTTTCATCCTTTCCTATTTAGTGGCAAGACAGAGAGATAGAATTCTCATATAGTGGAAATAAAGTTACTAGTATTGCAGCCAGGTGCAGTGGCTCACATCTGTAATCCTAGTACTCTGGGAGGCCAAGGCAGGTGGACTGCCTGAGCTCACAGGTTCTAGAACAGCCTTAGCTGGAGAGAGACCTCATCTCTAAAAACAGCTAGGCATTGTGGTGGGCACCTATAGTCACAGCTACTTGGGAGGTTGAGGCATGAGAATCACTTCAGCCCAAAAGTTTGAGGTTGCTGTGAGCTATGACACCACAGCACTCTACCAAGGGCAACAAAGTGCGAATCTGTTTTAAATAAATAAATAAAATAGTTATTAATAAAGCAATACCACAGGCATTGTCAAGTCTGTAGTATTAATTCTAAAGTTATATACGCAAATGTTCCTTAAAATTTAGTTCCCCAAAGCACATTTCCTAAACACTTCCACTGTCAACTTCATAATAAAAATTTGTAGCACTAGCTGTCACCTCTACATTACTGTATATCTTTATTTCTAGTCATTTAGAGCCTATACTGGTGTTTCCCATACCTCTAAGTGGTCAAACACTTTGTAAGTAGTTGGGTGATAAAATCTTAAAAAATAACAAAGACTATGGGAATCTGTCTTGTTCAAACATGTATCCTCAGTTACTGTAACAGTGCCTGGCACATGATAAGTGCTCAAAAAATATGTCCTACATGAAAACAAGACAGTATCAAATGCTATAGCCCAAAATAATTATATGCTATTAGACAAGGAAAAGAATTTTCACTTGTAGAGGAGAAAGTGGGTCTAAAATTCTATGATTCTGAGGCACTCAGAGCAATCAAGATTTCAGGCAGGTGTCAAGCTTGAGTAAATCTTCAGTACTAAGAAGATGAGTACAGGTGCATTTCCAACTACAACAAAAGTTATATCAACAGGTGGTGCCCATAGCTCAGAGAGTAGGGCACCAGCCACATACACCCAGGTTGGCAGGTTTGAACTCAGGCTGGGCCAGCTAAACAATGACAACTGCAACAACAACAAAAAAATAGCTGGGTGTTGTGGAGGGCCCCTGTGGTCCCAGGTACACGGGAGGCTGAGGCAAAAGAACCGTTTAAAGCCCAAGCATTTGAGGTTGCTGTGAGCTATGATACCACAGCACTCTACTGAAGGTGATATAGTAAGACTCAATGACGCTATAAAGTAAAGAAGTAAAATTATTATACTACATCAAAGCAGTGAATAGTAAACAGTTTTCTATTTGTTAGTGAGAGAAAGATGGGAAATTAAAACCAAACTGTGAAAGGTTTTAAGAAGAAATTTGGTATTCATTTTTGATACAAGAGGTGCTCATCATTAGGGTGATATATTAATAATTTCAGGAAGATTAGTGGAAGTAACCTGAAGGTTAGACTTCAGAAAGCAAGGGCCTTAGCCTCTCCTCTCTACTCAAATCCTCTAGTCTTCTGCTCAACTCTTATAGCACCTGCAGGCAACATACAATTTAACTCCTAATTGTCTGTGTTAATCTTTTCAACCAAAAATCAAGGATAACATTTTTTTTTTTTTGAGACAGAGCCTCAAGCTGTTGCCCTGGGTAGAGTGTCCTGGCATTACAGCTCACAGCAACCTCCAATTCCTGGGCTCAAGCGAGAGTCTCCTGCCTCTGCCTCCCAAGTAGCTGGGACTGCAGGCGCCCGCCACAACGCCTGGCCATTTTTGTTTTTGGTTGCAGCCATCATTTTGGTTTGGTGGGCCCAGGCTGGATTCGAACCCGCCAGCTTAGGTGTACGTGGCTGGCGCCCTAGCCTGCTGAGCCACAGCCACCAAGCCCAAGGATAACATTTTTGACACCACTTCCTTCCCTAAGAAATTAGTAAACCTTTAGGGTCTCAAAACTTTATTTATGTAAACTCCTGTTACTAAAATGATAATCTAAAAGCAACGAAAGAAACATTAAAAAACACATACACACATAAGGAGTAGCTAAGTAATAAGCTGCCATAGATCAAGATTAAGTTCTGTTTGGGAAACTTTATTTTAAAGTTTCATTTTAACAATCAGATCCTATAACTAAGAATGTAAGTTATCTTTTAGCATGTTTTCAGTACTTCCTGCTTTATATAAATATCTTTATCTCTTAACTTCCCTGATTAAACACCATTGTTATGGAGTAATTAGAATTCCAATAAATGGTGCTGGTGTAACTTCTCTACACAACTTTCCTGCAGATTTTAAATGTTTCCTATAGTTTAACATTCTTTAAGTAAAACTACAGAAATAAGTCAAATCTACCAAAGTTTTCACAAAATGAAACACAATGCATTAGAAACCAAAGATTGTACTTAAATTTTAAAATTCTCCAAACTCTCCAGAAGTGTATTTCTTTAACTCTTTTACATATTCTAAAAGGTAAATTTCATTTTCTTAAAATCTTTTCATGTAACATTCATATTAACTTAATCTTTTCCCCCTGAAAAAAGCTTTTAAAAGAGAACATATACAAATCAAAATAGCATTTATTTCCTCCCTAAAGTATTTTCACTGGTCATTTATGTATTTTCAAATAAAATTTTTAAGCAAAAAGAAAAAAATAGATTTAACTATCCAAAAGAAATCTTCCAGAGTACGATTATTTCTGGTTACATTTGGATCTCTCGTTAATGGAATTGAAATTCAAATGATTTTTTTTACTATTCTACGATTCCCCATCACTCTTCAATGAGGAATATCTAATACTGCTGAGATTGTAAAGAATCATCATCAAAACAGGAAAGGATGGCAAATATGTTAATAGACACCTTGGAAAAAGTGCAAGGTGAACAGAAATAAGTCTTAAGATTCCTTTGCTTACAGTATGGTTGAGCTTTTTCCACTTCCCCGTCTCAGAAAACAACAAGATAAATGAGCAAGCGAAGCTACGCACGATTACAAAGCCCCTGGCTACCGGAGAAACCTCAGCCCCGAGAGTCGCTAGCGACTCTATTGCACTCAGCTGGCCACGTGGCTGTCACCATCAGAAGAAAGATAGCAGAAACCACTTCGACTAACCTGGAAATAAATAGCTGCCATCCTCCCTTCGGTACAGAGTTAAGCTAAAAGAAAGTCTGTGTCACTTCTTTGCACGCTAAGACTTTTTCCCCGTAAGGAGAAAAGGAAGTACAAAGCACTGGTTTAAAAGACTTCGAAGCAGAAGTCTGGTACAAGAATAACCCGAGTGTGCCCCCCCAATGCATTACATACCCCAACTCCCGAGAGCCGCAGTGGGAACCGAGGCATTTTTGCAAAGGGTGAAGGGGGGTGGAGTTCAGAAAGAGTGGAGGATGGAGTACTAAACACATGGGCTGCTTTCCCGTAACTCCCACCCTAGGGTTCCAGACCGGCTGCTCCCGCCCTGGGGCCAATTCAGAAAGCTGAAGGGCCTCTCCCAACCGCAGACCCAACTTTGCCAGAAAACAAGGGTCTCGAGGGCAGAGGTAACCACCGCCCCAAAGGAGGCGGCGAACAGGAAGTGTCCATATTGCAGCGCTGAAACACTAGCTCCCAACCGACCGACGCGGCCATCCTCGGAGGCCCCCGAGACGCGCGGCCGCGGAGAGGCAAGGTGGCGGGGTCTGCCCCGACATCCGGGACCCGTCCCAGTCCACCGCCACGCCTGGCCCCCCTCCGGGCACTACTTCGCGGGGCCGGACGTGAACTCCACGCCCGGCAAGTCTCGCTCCACTTCCAGCCAGGGGCGAGGGCGTTGCAAAGACTCCGAAGGACTTAGGCACTACCCTGACAGCAGATATCCCCGGAACGAGCCCTCGGGGTCACCTCCCAGCCTGCGGGAGAGTGGACACTCCTCCCCGCGGTTTCCGCCGCGCGACACCCGCTCCCGGGCGGTCATTACCTCTCAGGAAAAACTCCTAACTCGTCACGGGGCCACACTTCCCTCCGTTCGACACCCCCAGGAGCTCACTCATGACCCAAGCCGAGTGCTCGGGGACACCCCCACGTCGGCGCTAATTCTTCACAGGACAAAAATGTCCGGGTGTCTCACGGGACAGCCGCCTCCGCGCCCCACGCCCGGCGCCGGCCGCACGCGCTGCCTCTGCGCCTGGGAGCCGCGCCGCGGGCCGGGGCGGGGAGCGCGGGCGCCGGGCGGCGCCTGCCCGGGAGGGCGCCGCTCCGCCCGGGACTCACCGTCAGCTCGGCCGCGGCAGCAGGGAGGCGAGGGACGGGCAGGGGAAGACACAATATGGCAGAGCACCGCAGCTGCTCCCTGCGGCTTCCAGCAGCCGCCTCCGGGAAGACGCGGCAAGAAGCAGGCAGCGACAGCTGCGGTGGCGGCCGCGGCAGCACCACATCCCCCTCCCTCTCGCTTCCTCCCCCTCCTTTCCCCTGCCCCACTGCCATGGCAACGCGGCGCCAAGGAGATTAGCCCCGCCCCGCCCTCCCGGTCCCTCCTCCTGCGACCCCTCCGGAGGGGGCTCAGCCCGCCCCTCCCCCTCGCACCTCCTACCGGAGGGACTGGGCCTGGATCAGCGAGCTGCCCAGAACGGCGGGTGGGGCGAGGTGAAATGCAGGGTCCGGAAGGGCGGGGCTCGCACGGAAGGCAGGGCGGAGACGTTGTGGGCCAGTGCGGGTTTGGGGATGGGCAGGGGCAGGGGAAGGCGGGAAAATGGAAAGCCCTCGCTTGTCCCTGGGAGGACCTATAGGAGAGCGTCGGAGGCGCGGCGCGGTCGCTGAGTGGCCGAGGTGGCGTGGGGCGGGGCGGGGCGTGGGTGGCCGCCGGGCAGTTCGGCCGGCGGTGCCTGTGCTGTAGCGGCAGGGACAGTTCTCCATCGCTAAGTTCTGTGGGTTTCCCCAAGAGCTTTCCACCGCTGCCCGGCCTCTGAAAGCACTTTCGGAATAATACATCGTTAATATAGCTTAATATAGCTTTACCCTAGCTTGACGGACATTTTCTATGGAAACTGAACCCAGCGTGTTTGTGGAGGGGGGAAAAGAGGACTTTGGAGGGAGCTCCAAAGTTTAATGAACAGTATTTAGTGAGCGCTCACCAAGGGCTAAAGACAGTGCTGAGGACTTACCATGCATTGTCCTATCAACGATATTAACATAACCTTACCAGATGACATGCATAATTTTTTAATATAAGAATAGTCCATTTGGGACATATACTTCCCGGTTGTTTTGTTTTTGATAAATTTGCCACCCCTATCCTAACTCCTATGAAGTCTCAGTTTACAGATAGACTCTGAAGGTAAGAAAAATAACACATCAAATATATGTAATTGGCAGAATTAAAGCTCCAGTTTGCTATCATTCTGATCTGATAATTAAATCGCTGAATATCTATATCAACATCTTCAAAAAGCAGAGTAGTGACATCTTCTCACAAAAGGTGTTGAGTGGACTAAAAGAAAAGTTATATGAACCCCAGACAGAGTACATGCTCAATAGAAGTTCATTTCCTTCCTGAACAAAGAATGTTAACTAGATATTCACTATGTGCCTGGCTCTGCATGTAAAGTGAGTTGAGTATAAAACAGGCTGCCTGCTGACAATAAAACAAGTCAAGCTGTGAGGATGACAGATCCAGAAGAATTATGGGCATCAGAACAGATACAAACAAAAATGGAAGCATTTTCTCCAGTGCATTTATATGATTTGTCCAAAGACAACTGTTAGTTCCATTTGTTTTTCCTTACGCTGTGCTGTCCTGGAGGCCCTCAGAGCTGCATTCAGATGCCACTAGGCAAACACACAAGACACTTCAATTGGGAGCAAGAGGTACTTCAGTTGTCTCCATTCAGTGCAATCCCTATTGCCCCTTCATGTGGATAAATTGAAGTAAGTTCCTGGAAGAAGAGTATAATAACAAGAGAACAGAGGAAATAAAGATGAAAAGATTGAAAGAAAGTAGTTTCTTTTCTTTCTCTTTCTTTCTTTCCTTTTTTTCTTTTGTTTTTTGTTATGTTTTGTTTTGTTTTGTTTTGTTTTTGAGACAGAGTCTCACTCTGTTGCCCCAGACTAGAGTGTCCTAGTGTCATAGCTCACAGCAACCTCAAACTCCTGGGCTCAAGCAATCAATCCCCTTGCTTCAGCCAAGTAGCTGGGACTATAGGCATGTGCCACCATGCCCAGCTAATTTTCCTTTTTCTTTTTTCTTTTCTTTCTTTCTTTCTTTTTTTTTTTTTTTTCTTTTTTTTAAGAGATAGGGGTCTCACTCTTGCTCAGGCTGATTTGGAACTCCTAAGCCCAAGCAATCCACTTGCCTTGTCCTCCAGAGTGCTATGATTATAGAGGTAAGCCATCATGCCCAGGCTGGGCTGGCTGAGAAATAGTTTTTAAGGAACCACAGCCTACTCAAAACTGAAGTGTTTTATCTCTGCTGGCCATTGTCATTGTGGCCACTAATGTAATATAAGTCTTCATCTCTTCACAGATTATTGTATTCATATCTTATTTGATATATCAATGTTTATTTTTCCCTCATTACTCTTAGTCCATCTACTTAAAAGCCAAGTGACTAAACAGTCCTCAACTCTGAAAGAATCACAGAATTTGAGAGCTGGAAGATACTCTAAAGATACACCATCCAGGAACTCAATCTACCATGGGAAAACAAATCCAGAAACCTATATAACTCATCCAACATGAAATAATGAACCTACTGCACCCTCATCCACTAAATTCTTTCTGCTGATACTCTACTGACTAATCCAACCCAGAGAAGCTGGGAGCACTTAAATAATCTCTGTGGGTAAGGCTTGTATCTCCCAGCAGATCTGTTACAATCTTAGAGTTCAGGGATACTTGTATACCTAGAAGCTATTTTAGAGGTCTTTGAACATTTACCCAGGAAAAGCTCTGATTAAACATAATGGTGATTCAGAGTAGGGAGCTATTCCCAGAAGTTTATAAGAGTAAAAAGAGTAGGAAACTAGAAACTAAACTCTTTAGGAAAAAGAAGATCCTAGTATTTGAGATCTCTTGTGAAGCCTAGATTCTTTCTCCAAAATATTTCAAAGGAATATATTAAATGATAAACTTTACTGGAAAGACAAATGCATTAGCAAATAAATTGCTTAAAATGTTCTCTTTGTGGCTCGGCGCCTGTGGCTCAAAGGGCTAAGGCGCCAGCCACGTACACCTGAGCTGGCGGGTTCGAATCCAGCCCCCAGGCCTGCCAAACAACAATGAGGGCTGCAACCAAAGAATGGCCAGGCGTTGTGGCAGGCGCCTGTAGTCCCAGCTATTTGGGAGGCGGAGGCATGAGACTCGCTTGAGCCCAGGAATTGGAGGTTGCTGTGAGCTGTGATGCCATAACACTCTGTCCAGGGTGACAACTTGAGGCTCTGTCTCAAAAAAATAAATAAATAAAAATAAATAAAAATAAAAAAATAAATGTTCTCTTTGTTCATTGAAGCCAGGTAAAATGAGAAAAAATAAATTAATTACATAAATAAAATGCTCTCATGTTTAGGCTGAAAGTGATGGGAACTGAATTGTTCATATTTATGTTTTCAATGTATTTATCTTTATATAATGTTACATATATTTAACAAAAGACTTTCTGATCATGAATTTTTGATTACAAAAATAATCGGTTTGTCAATAAGGAATCTAGACTTCAAGCCCCTTAAAGTTAAGGATCATACTTTTTTTATCTTTATAATCCAATTTCTTAGGATAGCTCTGAGCCTGGCGAGGTGGCTCAAACTTGTAACCCTAGCTCTCTGAGAGGCCAAGGTGAGTGTATCTCCAGTGCTCAGGAGTTTGAGACCAGCCTGACTCAAAGCAAGACCCTGTCACTACTAAAAATAGAAAAACTAGCCAAGTGTAGTGGTCCACACCTGTAGTCCCAGCTACTCTGGAGACTGAGGCAAGAGAATTGCTCAAGCTCAAGAGTTTGAGGTTGCTGTGAGGTATGCTGATGCCACTGCACTCTACTCAGGCCAATGGAGTGAAACTCTGTCTCAAATTAAAAAAAAAAAAAAAAAGATAAAGAAATAGCCGGGCGCTGTGGCGGGCGCCTGTAGTCCCAGCTACTAGGGAGGCTGAGGCAAGAGAATCGCTTAAGCCCAAGAGCTGGAGGTTGCTGTGAGCAGTGTGACACCACGGCACTCTAACCAGGGTGATAAAGTGAGAC
>CAUYON010054129.1:0-24426 GCA_963573935.1 Arctocebus calabarensis
TCTTGCCTCCCGAGTAGCTGGGACTACAGGCGCCCGCCACAGCGCCCGGCTATTTTTTTGTTTTGCAGTTCGGCCGAGGCCAGGCTTGAACCCGCCACCTTCGGTATATGGGGCCGGCACCCTACTCGCTGAGCCACAGGACTTCAGACTTCTTACTATGCCATGAGTGAAGAAGGTTTTCAAAGTTGCCTTGGGGTCATTCTGATGAGTTCCCATGTGTATGTAGAATTGATCTTTCCTATTTAATTTTTTTTTTTGGCTTTTCTTTCTTACTTTCTCTTTTCTAGTTTTTTGAAGAAATCCTTGAGACCAACTTTGCTTCATTAATAAATTATTTGATTAACCAGAGGATTATACAAATGTACTTGACTTTCAGATATCAAGACTCTTGCAAGTGGCCAAGGACTGAGGCAAGCAGGAAGTAGTAGCTTTCTTGGCCTACTCAATTGACAGTTAGGAGTTATCTGAACATAGTGGCTCAGCATGAGCATTCCTTCATTCATTCATTCTTTTGATAAAGATTTGCTGACAGACACTGATCTAGACACTGAATGTGGACAAGAAATACTCTTTTCTCACATAGAAGAAGTGGCCAGGAACAATATGCCCTGTAGCCCGACCCTTGAGCCACACCACCTTATCCAATGATGGTGCCATTTACTGAAAACAACACTTATGTCTCCAGTTGACCATGGACCAGACCTTGAGAACCAAGAAAATTGGAAAACAAAGCCAGACACAAGAAAGACAAGTGAACTGAGTTAGGGCACAGCACGCATTTGGCCTTGGAGACATTCTAAAGGAGATAGAGAATTGTCACTTGGGGTGTTTTCTCCTTGGGTCAGCTCAGAGTACACATTTCCAGACTGTGTAAGGACTGACACAGGAATCCTGAGCAAACTAGGGAGTGGAGGAAAAGTTGTCTTAGTTAAAAAAAAAAAAGTTGCTCACTCATAATATCAGCCTGGTTCTCTGTCCCCAGATGAAAAGCCAGGCTGGCAGCATGGGACAGAGACACCACCCACAGCAAGCAGATCAGGCGACTATGGAAAACCTAGCCTAGCTCTGTGAGGCATCTGCCACCGGTAGGGTGCAGAGCTCAGCTTGAATCTCAGTCACTACTTACCAGCCATGGCCTTGACCAAGCAGTGCTTTCTGAGAGGCCATTTTCTCACATATAAAATGGGCATAAGGATAATAATAAATGTATTCTGCATGGTTCCTGTGAAAATGAAATGAGACACACTGTGTGAAAAGTCACCAGGCACACATCAAGTGTCTGACAAATGTTAGTTGTCTTCTGGGGACTTTTGGAAGAGATAAGGCAACAAAGGTGAGGACAAATTGGTGGACAGAACAAGTGTGGGGCAAATACGCTGTCCTCAAGAATAATTAATTTCTTAATGGAATTCATTTTTAATAAAATCTGGCTGTAAAACTATTCTTGCAGTGCTCTGAGACTGAACCTCATACTTCCCTGGTTTACAGAGGTTACAACATTCATTTGCTTTTTAATATGGAGTAAACTTAGTGATCTCCTGTTCAAAACCCCTTCACAATGGGGGAAAAAGACTAGATGCATTCCAGGGTCACACGCTGGTTAGTAGCGCCACTCTACGCTACTTCACATGGGTGCAAATCACAGACCACCTCAAAGAATGCCTGGACTGGCCCACCATTCCTGGAATGATGGTGTTTCCCAAACATTCACCGTCCATTCAACCTGACTTTAGCCTTCTTCTCTTTTACCATGGTCCTTTTATAAAGTGGTGCTCGAACCCAAATAAAATATAACAAATGCTCTTGAGTATAACAGAACAGAGGAGAACAGTGACCTCTTTTGCTCTGGAGAAGTCTGTGATTAAAGTAGCTGGTTGGCAGCCACCCCTATTACCCTGACAATCAGCTGAAACCCCTTCTTCCACCTGAATGGATGTTATTCAGCCCATCACATCGTGTATGTGTGTCATTAGTTATTTATCCTAATAACTGAACCTTATGTTTATCACCATTAAACTCAATGAGTTTGGGGACATCACTCAGACTGTCAAGACATTTTTGCATCATAATTCTGTCACCTGGTGGATTAGTTTTATTTCCTAGTGAGACTCAGGCTGTTACTCTGTCAGTCACACAACTCTCCCTCCAGTCCAGGGGATAACATGAGAGACTTGCACGATGTGAGGGTGTTTAGCATGCCCCTTGGTCACGTGAAGGGCACAACTACAACTTGAACTGTACCTGGGAAGTGAGAACAATGTAACCTAAAAATTTGTACCCTCATAGTAATTTGAAATTAAAAAGAAAAAAGAAAAAGTGAAAGACTTTGTCACAAGGTTTTGCTGAACTCATAACTAACTCATTCCTCTGAACTTCCTGTTCCCACAGATTCCAAGCTCACAGCCACACCATGGCCAATCCTAATGTCTCCTGAGGGCTTAGGACCTTTCAAACATTGAGAGGTCCCCTAGAAGGAGGTGGTCACTACTTGTTATTGATATTTCATTACCATTAATACCCATTGGAATGAATCGTGAGGAATGCAGCCTAGAAAAGGGTCCTTGAGGGAAAAAGAAAAAAATGGGGGGATAAAAACCCAAGGCAAAAAGAGGTGGCATAAATTTTGCCTTCTTCCCACTTGGCTATGCTCTGAAATTAAACAAAATAACAAATGGTCATTACAACTTAAGAAGGCATAAGCAATTTTTTAAAAACTCAGGTAAGTCAGCAGTGATAACAAGGGTTGTATCTCTGTCTTGGACATGAGTTCCGCCTTTGCCACTTAGAATCTAAAAATTGTATGTCATACCTATCCTTATGACAAGACAGCAAAGTTTGCTTTTTATCCTTATTTTAAAAATATCGTGGGTGTAAAAAATAACATATATGATGTGATTCCACTTATGTAAAATTCAAAACCAGGCAAAACTCACTTAGGGTGTTACAAGTGAGGACCGTGGTAGGGTTGAAGAGTATGACGAGGAGAGCGTCGGGGCTTCCAGAGGCAGGTCACGTGAGGCTTTTGATTTGGGTAGGGATTACACAAGGGTACCCACTCTATGGACATCTGTTAAGTCATACAACTGTGACCTGTGTACTTCCCTAGATCTAGATGCCAAACGGGAGCCAATCTGCAGTGTTCAGATGCCTTTAATAGATCTCTCTCTCTCTCTTTTTTTTTTTTTACTGAGGGCAGGGGGCAGTAGAGTATATAATTTAATTATTTCATCAATCTTCTGAGCATTTTCTAGGTCCAAACTATTTTGCATTGAGGCTTTGGAGTCAAAATAAAGATAAAGCAGACATGGCCCTTGCCTGTAAAGAATTTACAGTCTGGTGATGGACAAATACATATTGAATGCAGGTCGGCTGCATGGGGAACATGGGAATAGGGGCCCGGGGCCCTTGGAGGGGCCATGAAGCTGGTCTTCATCAAAGGCCATTTCAGTTATTCAAGAATCACATGCAATCTTTACTTTGAATTTATGTTTAGTGAATGACTTGTCATTATACTACCCTGCTTATTTATACAAGGAAGAGCTTTGTAGAGTCTATTTTTCTCTCATTTGTGGAAAAGTCTTTAAGAAATTTGATACATAACCAATAAGAATAAGTGATTGTTATTATTGCAGAAAAATGTTGTTATTATTGCAGGGAAATGGGTTTTCACTTTTGTAGAAATTAAATCAGGAACAAAAGCAAAAATAGCTTATACATTACCGCATTATTTTTTTCAAAGGTCTAACTTTTTAAAATATTTCAAGCACGGGAAACATCTGGGAAATTAATTATAAGTCAACTTTTGAACATATAGGGGAAATTTTTCCAATGAAAAATCTATCAACTGATAAATAGAAAAACAAAATGCAAGATAGCTATACGATGGATTATTACTCAATTTCAAAAAAGGATTAAAAACTGAGTCATGCTAAAACATGGATGAACATTACAAACAAGCTCAATAAAATAAGCCAGATACAAAAGGTCACATATTATACCATTCCATTTCCATGAAATGCCCAGAATATGCAAATCCATACAGACAGATGGTAGATTAGTGGTTACCAGGGCTGAGGAAGGGGTGGAGTGACTGCTAATGCTTTCCTTTTTGAGTGACAAAAATATTCCAGAATTATTATAGCTAGTGATAAGGTTGCAAAACCTTGTGAATAGACTAAAACCCATTCAATTTTACACTTTAAAAATGGCGAATTTTATGTCAATTGTATCTCCATAAAACTCCATAGAAAGCAATGTTTAAACATAGAGGTAGAATTTTTTAAATTATCAGATTTTCTAAACTGAGAAATTCTCAGTACAAGTTCATGGTTTATCTAACAAATGAGAGCTAAAAACACATACACATAAAATAAAAAGAGAGAAATGGGTTTTCACTTTTGTAGAAATTAAATCAGGAACAAAAGCAAACCTTTGATGCAGAGCTACAGAATGAGCAGCCCCTGACTGCTTGTGTCTGCGTCTCTGCGTGTCCTAATTCCACGTCAGGATTCATTCAGGACTAGATTACCTGCATCAGTAAGCATTTTATGAACTCCTGCTTTTCTCAACCTGATTGACAACTAAAGCACTTTTGGTTGGATCAGCAGCCTTTTCTCTGAGTCCTGTTTGTAGCAATTAGAGAACAATTTGTACAAATCAGCATTTATAGGTGTGGAGCATTTTCCATAAGAAAGGGGAAAAAGATTCAGAGCAGCCAAGCCAAAGGCTCTGCTTAGGAGACCCAGGTAGGCCCCCAGTAATAAATACATTTATTGCTTGGACAGTAAAAAGTACTGGAGAGTTTAAAATAAATTCAGAGTTATTTAAACTTAATTTATGACCAGGAAAATAAACCCTCTCTTCCACCATTAATGTTTTTTATCTGGGCCATCAAATGTCACACACTACTGATTTTGGATGTAAGGTCACTGGAAACAACATATCAAAGGTGTCAGCACCACAAATCAAGTGAAATTCCCTTAAAAATAAAAACGTCAAGAGTAAAATAATAGGCAATAGTTATTTCATGCTGTGAAAGACTTGTAATATATCAAAGGGCTCACCTTTTTCTACCTTTATGATGTATCACTTTGAATGCTAAATATACTTCTGCTTAACAGATAAAATAAAGAAAACAGGCATTGAAATGCTGATGATAATAAGAATGATGCGTGTAATCAGACTGTCTGGGGGCACATAAACATTAGAAGGCCGACCGCAGAATATATCAAGAGACAAACGGTGACCCCGCATAGATGGAGATCTGCCATCTAGCATGTCAGTTATTTTAAGAGGGCATCTTAAAGGTCATCTAAAATGGTGTGTCTGAAAAAAGAATACAAATTATATTGGGGTTTGGATAAGGAAAAAAAAAAAAAACGAATGTATTAAGTTTTGTCAAACTACTGTAGTTCTACTGAGAAGTCCAAAACCAGAAGCAAGCCTCTGGCCTTTTCTGCAAAGATTGAAGAAAACAAGAGCAAGTGCCAATCTTTGGGGAGGATGAGAAAGATAAGGGCGACTTGGAACAGGCGAGTTCTTTATGATCCTAGTGTCACACAACTGTCAGGAGGTGGCATTGCTGTAGAGCCTTGTTGCTAAATGCATTAACTCTTGGCAGAGTAAATTCACCCAGGATTAGACATATGCAAAAGCATCTGACTAAAAGCGTTATCAAAGCTGCAGGTAAAAATGACTTTGTTTCATCCTTGTGACATAGCTTACAATGATTTTAGAGGACATTAAAGGTAAAATCTTGCTTCTCAATTCAAGGACTCATAATCCGATGGATGAAATGGCTTTGGGGAAGGATAAAGGAGTAAGGAGCCATTCATGTATAAGGATAAATTTTGCCCAAAGACGGTAGTGCACAGTTAGAGGAAGGCCATAACACTTTAGTTTAAGCCTCCCAAAGTCCTTCTTATCATAGGAGAGGTGGCAGGGAGGTCGTGTTTCCCAATCAGCAGGTAATAAGGGGCTGGAGACACACCAGTACCGTTGCTCTTTAAGTTTCCACCAGGGTCCTGGCACTGGTGCTCTGCCTTCCAGAAAGGCGAGGTATGGTTGGCTCCAGGTTGGAATATTCTTCTTGGTTGCGGCAACCGTAGAATTTTAGTGATGAAATTTTACACAAAAGGCTTGAAAATCTAACACTTTTAATTTGATAGATAAGAAAACAGAGGCCCAAACCCAAGAGGGAAGATGGGAGCCGCTACTGTGGTCCCTGGCTCTGGCCAGGCCACCTGTGTAAATGTGAAGCAGCTGTTCTAATGGGGAGGAAGAATCCCTGACGTTATTTCTAACCTGCCTTTGACTTGACGTGTGTGGCTCCTAGTAAGCCCCTGAGTTCTCTGTACTTTAGTTTCTCCATGAAGCTAGATAGTATCTTCACCCATTGGCTTTTGGAATACTTCTGTAAGACCTGGGTATCTTAGAAGAGGACTCCATAAACGTATTCCTACATAATCTGGTGTTGAAATTTGAGTCTGGCTTTGCCATAAACTCATCATAAGACCGTATGCAAAGGGCTAAACTTTTCTAAAGCCTGGTTTCCCTACCAGCAATGCAGGGATAGTGATAATACTTCCCTGCTGTGGTATTGTGGGCAGGCAATGGAAAGCTGTCAGCACAGTCAGTGCCAGGCACAGGATAAGAGTCCACAGAGTGTGCATTTATAAAACAGAGACCATGAAGTCTCTTGAAGCAGAGCCCTGGAAGCATCAGGGGTCCTGGTCCTCTGTGGTCCTGACACCCAGCACCTCAGCCTCCACCTGCAGACACCAGGCCTGTTTACTGAGTGTGAGGCTGCATGGCGTGGTCTGGGAGTGCAGATCTTATAACAGCCCAAGACTTTGCTACTCCAGTCTGATATTCATTGAGTCTCTGCTCAAATGATGAATAACTCACTGGACAAGATGGGGTTCAGTGCAGGGTCACATTGGGAGAGACAAGAGCCCCAGTGCCCGCCAGCATCCTATTTATTTGGGGATTTGGCTTATTAAAGACAAATGATGCTGAGGTGGTTCTGTGGGCATCAGATTAATTATTTATACATCCAATTAAATTGTTTTATTGGAGAAGTCAAATCTGCTTGACACTTGAATTTTCAGTGTGGTGTGTAAAAATTCCACCAAGCACTTTCTAACCACTTTCTAAGTTCTACTTTGGGGTCCTGCCTTGAAAATTAGCAAGCCTTAGTAGTACATGGCAAGATGTTCATACTCAAGGTTCTATGAAGAAAAAAATTAAAACCAAACAGTATTAAGGACAAGTATTAGTTTATGTAAAATACTTTACTGAAGAATCGGTACTTTGAACTGGTTAGATCTTTCAAAGTCTAGAGTAGGAGAGGTTTCAAATCAAATGTAATGATACAACACTTTTATTCATTCTCCCTAAGTTTAAGGGGAGTTTGCTCTTCCTTTAGGCATGCAATTTCACTCGAAAGTAATTGCTAACTCTGCCTTATCCCATTACTTGTAAATTCAAAATAATTAAAGACATATTCAGTTCATTACTGGCTTGAATTTCTGCCCAGATCTTTTTTCACCCTGTTGCCTTTTCAAAACCCTTTATTAAAAACTTGTTTTAGTATCACATTCTTTAAAGGAAAATAATAACTCCCAAGTACATTTTATAAGAATTGCTCAAATATAGGACTCAGTGCCAGAAAGGAATAAACTCAGATCACAGAACTTTCATCAGAAGGTTGCCAAAAACTGTAGCAGGGAAGCAAGGGCGTGTTTGACCTGGAACTTGAAATTAATGTGCTTTAATACATAGTTTTACAGGGGAAACCATCACTAGGACCTGCAATGTTAAGACTATGTTCTTGTTCTACGGACTATAATGCAAGTTAATCCCTAAATGTCCTTTTTCTTCTGAAGAACTCCAATTACTTTGCTATGGTATTACTCTGAAGCATCAGCCTTTTGGGGGCTGGCATTTATTGGTCATGTTTTATGAAATGAGATGGTTGGATGTGCAGTGGTTTTCAAGCCAGGTGCTCAAGATGAGGAGTTTTGACCTTGCAGCTGCTTGAGTTGCAGGGAGAAGGGATTCCAGGGGAAAGCACCCAGTGAGACAACTGAGGATGAGTCTATGTTGACACCCGAAACCCAGATATGGTCAGTAGGCCTCTTGGCTCATGTGTTGAATGGCCCGTGTGACTGAGATCTTGAGCCAGTGGGTCTGTGAGTGCACATGGAGCACGTCATCAGTCATTCTCTGAGGCTAGTTCATCAGAGAGCACAGAGCCGAGCTGGCCCTCCTGGAACTGAGAGCAAGGCGCAGGAATCTGGCCTCCTAAGGAAAAGACACTTACAGCACTGATAAAAGAGAAAGAGCTGCTGCAGGCTCCTTGTGACCTGGCAAACTGAGTCCTGCCAGGTGGAAGAGCACAGCTGACATCACCATCTAGAGATGGCCAGTCCAAGGGACTTACTTCTTACATCTGCTTTTATTTCAAACATTCTGAAGGGAAATGCTTTAAATAGCTTATTTTAAAAACTACTCCTGTGGAGCAAAGCATGAAAATTTGCCTACTAGAATCTGGAAAGAGTTTCTCTGATTGATATCACACTATGTCTGGTCCACGGCGTGTGGATTAGGGAGTTTCAGCACATCAGCTTCATAGGTCCACGGCCCATAGCATTGAGTAGTAAGGTGTTACATATATGAATGCTGATGCTACGATCACTGGGTAGAGAATTTGGGGCTGAGAAGTGTGGCATAACTGTGTCTTAACTTCAAGTTAAGTTAGCTGGCCTCTATCAAAACTTCAAATGAAATTTAGAAATGTGAGCCACACAGATAGTTACCCTTTCTAAGATCCAGGCCTTTTTTATTTTACTCCTCTGAAAGGCAGGGGTCCATAAGGAAGAAATCAGCATTTCTTTGTTCTTCTTCTGAATTCCAGCAATGGAAGGTATGGGATCCAATACTCAATGAATATTCTGACCAGAACAATGCATTTTATTTCTTATAGTAAATGTAAATTCTGACACCAGATTCCATTTAAGAGATCTCTAACCTCATTGGCATGCAAATAACCAATGCTCCACTTGATAATTATTTTACGTGAACAAAAGCATTAGGAATAAATAAGAAGAGTTAAAAACTTGAGTATCTTTGCAAACCATATGGCAATTATTTGCAAAATTAGTAGGAGAAGCAGCCTAATTATTTAAAAACATCTACAACTTTAATTTATTTTTAAAAATTGATTTAGTTTACATAAGCACCAAAAACCTAGACATACTCAGGTATAAATATAGCAAACTATGTACAAGATCTAAATGAGGAAAACTATAAAATTTATGAAAAAGATCAAAGAAGGTCTAAATAAATGGAAAGATATTCCGTGTTCATGGGTAAGAAGTCTCAACATTATGAAGACTTAAGTCTTAGCTTGATCTTTAGATTAAACTAAATTCCAATAAGAATTTCAGCAAGTTACTTTGTGGATATTGCCAAATTGATCCTAAAGTTACATGACGAGGCAAAAGACGCAGGATAACCAACACAATGTTGAAGAAGAAGAACAAGTCAGAGGACTGACACTCACTGACACTTACTATAAAGCTACAGTAACCAAGACAGTGAGGTATTGGTGAAAGAATAGACAAGAAAATCACAAGGATAGAATAAAGAGTTCAGAAACATACCCACACACCAGCATAGTCAGCTGATCGTCTACAAAGGAGCAAAGGCAAGGCAATGGAGCAAAGATAATCTTTACAACAAATGGCGCTGAACAACTGGATATCCTCAAGCAAGAAAACCAAGAAGCTAATAGGCTCTGACCCTATTCTACATCCTCTGCAAAAATTAAATCATAAGCTTAAATGGATCATAGATCTAAATATAAAATGCAAGACTATAAAACTCTTAGAAGATAACATAGGAGAAGAAAATCTAAGTGGCCTTGATTTTTTTGGATACAATACTAAAAACATGACCTATGAAAGAAAAATGAGCTGGACTTCATTAACAACTTAAAACATCTGCTGTTTGAAAGACATTGTATAGAGAATAAAAAGACAAGCCACAGAGTGGGATAAAAACTTTACTAAATACATATCTGATAAAGGGCTTGTATCCAAAATATACAAAAAACACTTGAAGTTCATCAATAAGCAAATAAAAAAATAAGGTAAATAAACCCTATTAAAAAGCGGGCAAAAGATCTGAACTGACATCTCTCCAAAGAAGAGATACAGATGGCAAGTAAGCATATGAAAAGATGCTCACCATCATATGTCATCAGGAAATTGCAAGTTGAAGCAACTATAGGATACTCTACACATCTGCTAGAATCAAATACTGTCAACAGCAAATGCTGGCAAGGATGCGGGGCAATGAGAACTCTTCATTCACTGCCGGTGGGAGTACAAAATGGTACAGCCACTTTGGAAGACAGTTTGGTACTTTTTTTTACCAAGCTAAACATCATCTCAACTATAAGATCCAGCAATTGCACTCCTTGGCATTTACCCAAATTAGTTGAAAGCTTATGTCCACATAAAAACCTGTACACAGGTATTTATAGCAGCTTTATTTATAATTGCCAGAAATTAGAAGCAACCAAGATGTCCTTCAATAGGTGAATAGGTAAATAAACTGTGGTACATCTAGACAGTGGAACAATATTCGGCAATAAAAGGATATGAGTTATCAAGCTATTAAAAGACATGGAGAACCTTAACTCATATTACTAAGTGAAAGAAGACAATCTGAAAAGGCTACTCCACTATAGATTCAACTATATATTATTCTGGAAAAGGCAAAACTGTGAAGACTGTCAGGAACCAGAGCAATGAAGGGGAGTGAGCCAGAGTGTAATTGGAGGGGAAGGAGGAAAATACAGCTTAAGAGAAGAGACGGAAACAAAGGATGGGATCGGGAGGTCTGACTGAGCTGACGGTTGCAGCCAGAACCAAAGCACAAAATCAGCTTTATTTTATAGTATCTGTACAGGGTTGTCCAGGGGGAAGTAGCATAAACAAAAGGCATAGGTTTGGTCTTACAGTACAATGGGAAAATGTAAATAACTTTAACAAAGACAAATCATCTTGTTAATGGTTTCTACTCAACTTCATTAACATATGACAAGAGGCAAGAAGGGAAAGATGACCAGGATCTCAGCATAGTTAACAAAACAAAGGAAGACCTGTGAGATTTAGTGGTTACTACTTCACTTTGTTAGCATATGACAAGGAGAGAGAAGGGAGAGATCTCAAGGATCTCCGCATAGTTAAATAGACAAAGGAAGGGCTACTGGCAGGGGGAGCAGGAAGAAAAGAATATGGCTGTTTTGGGAATGGAGGAGAAGCAGGTGCAAGTTCATTCTCTGAATGTTCCCCAGGCTGTGAGGGCCCTGCCAGTCTCACAGCCCACTCTCCACAAAGACGACAGAAACATCAGTGGTCTCCAAGGGTTTGAGGGGCAGGGGAGGCATGAACAGGGGGCATGAGAGATACTGTGGATGGCAGAGCTATGCTGTGCAACACTGTCATGGTGTATGTGTAACATTTTGCATTTGTCAAAGCCCAAAAATGTACAACACCAAGAGTGACCCCTAATACAAACTGTGGACTTTGGTTATTAATAATGTATCAATATTTATTTGTCAAGTATAGCAAATATGGTAGACTGAGGCAAGATGTCAATAATAGTATAACGTGTGTGCAAGGGGTTATAAGGAAACACTTTGTGCTTTCTGTTCAATTTTTCTGTAAACCTAAAAAATTCTCTAAAAACTAAAGTCTATTAATTAAAAAAATCCTGATTTATGAACACTTGTTTGATCAGATGATTCTGACTACTCAAAACAGCTCACTTTGCCTTGTCCCCCAGATACTGGTCAGTGGCTAGTTTTCTATGCGAAGTGCTCTATTGGCCTTCCCTTTGGTCTAAACAGCGCACACAATATTTTTAACTAGTAGACAATACTATCTTCCCTAATCTATAGATGAAAAGTCAAGTTTATAAAGATGAATTGTAAAGCACTGTCTAGAATTTGGGCTTCCTGATCACTAGACTGTAATACTTAATTGATTTGATGGTTGTCACACATGAGGGGCAGTCATTTTAGTGACAGACAGAGGTACGGTGGCATGTTGAAAGAAGACTGCACTGCTGGATGCACTCATCACACAGGCCGCTGCTCTAACGGCACATGCTCCCTCCAATGACTAAGTCACATGGTGGAGGACCTTTCCTCGAGGATGGTACAGACCTGGCATGAAAAGATTTTAATCTTTTGGGACTTAAAGGTAAGAGTCCACAATAATGAACAAACATTTCCGCAGGGTAAAATAGCAAAGCTTACTTCCCCCTCCCCCTACATGGTAAACCTCAGGTTGGGGGGTCTACTCCATTGTTCTCCCTCAGGATTCTAGCTCGGTGGAGTCACTGCCATCTGGAATGTTGCTGTCACCAGTCGGGGAAATGGGAATGTGTGAATCACGCACCTGCTCTCAAAGACTTCCACAGGGAGATACAGCATTTCTGCTCGTATTCCTCTGGCCAAAGCAAGTCCCATACCATGTCTAACTTCAAGGGACGGAAGAAGCAAAATCCTACCATGTGCCTGAAAGTAGGAGAAGGGAGGGATCAGCGAGTGACAATAAAGGGAGCCACTCGTCATATACCTGTCAAGGTTCTCATTTGACGTTACCCAAAATGGAAATTGTTGGAGGAGGAAGGGTAAAATACAGTGAAATGTAATTGGAACACTACCCCCTTGGGCACAGCTGGAATAGGGGCTGGACTAAAGCTTGCCTTTGGTTTAGAAATTTCGGTGTCATTGATGATGCAAGTTATTCTTCAAAATGTAACTTAGTGAAAGGTTTCAAATAAGACTCGTAAGTTGTCTAGAAAAGTGGTCAGTACCTGTTGGTCAAACTGAGCCCTGTACTAACAGAGCGCGGCTGAACCACTAGTGAAATGGCTCACTGCACTATGGTATTCCATGCCCACATTTATACCCTAGATTCTGGGTGGCCTTCTGACAGAGTAACGGGCTGATCAAAAAGGAGAGTCATTTAAGAGGAACAGGTGAAGAAAAAAAAAACACATCAAGAAAGCAAAATGCATTTATGCACATATGATATAAGTGGTTATGACTTAATTAAAAAAAAACAAACTCAGCACACATGTGCTTTGGCCTCAGGCAATGTCACATTTCTCATCACCGTCATCGTCACTGATGTTCCAACACTCACTCTGATCTTCTAAAATTACGTCTAGCTCATCAGGGTGCACCCTCTCCCACCTTTTCCCACCTTTTGTCCCAACTTTTTTCACACTTTGGACCTCACCAATGCTGAACATGAGGACAAACAAAACTCATTTATTCAATAAATCTATTTATTACCTCATCTATTAAACACCTACTATGTACCTCCACAGTTTCAGGAAACAAACACAATTCTTGGCCCGGAAGAATGAATGAAAAATTTCAACTCGGGTTAAGTGATGAAAGTGATGATTATGGTTTGTCATTGAATATTTTATGACCCAAACTTTCCCATTTATACATTAGATAAAATAAGTGGCTCAGTCCTTGGGAAATGTGGGTCAGAGCGTCCAGGCATCAGGCTGGTACATACGGGGCAGCCCGCCCCAGCAGCGCGGTTCTTACTGCCTCAGAGGCAAGCGTGACCCAGAGGGTGATGGAAGGTGGAGGCAGGAGGAGAGTCAGTGTCCCGCTGACTTCCTCTGCCACACCAGGAGAGGGCTAGGGCTGTTCCATGCCAAATTTCTCCATCAGTAAACGAGGGCAGTATTTCCTCCTTCTGTTCCACTCCTCCCAAGGGTTCTGTGGATTAATTGCCTGCAGTCTAGAAAGTGCTCTAAGTTCCTCACAGGAAGAAGTTGTTTCAAACGTGATGTGCTATTTTAAAATGCCCTGAAAGAAGCCGAGGTCTGTGCAGTGATTCAGCTCGGTTTCATTCAACACTCATTTATTGAGGGAACTGTCCTCAGGTAAGTTTGGAGGTGCAAAGATGGAAAGAGCTCCTGTCTCCAAACCCCAAAATCTGATGGGAGAAGTAGCCGTGGTCTGGCTAAACTGAGCACGCTAGACAAGGTGTACATTCAGCGTGATTCCGGGGAGAGATTCATGGAGAAAAGAGCATTCAAGATCGGGGCCAGATAGGACAGATAAAACTCCCGGGTTGGAGTTGAAAGCCCTGAGTCGCCCACTGCCTTGAGTTCCCCACACAGTCTGGAAGGTCGTGGGTATTCATGAAACACTTGTGGAAGGAAGGAAGGAATGACCTGTTTCCAGCACTGGGTAAAATGGGTCATTTTTCCCATGTTCAGAATGGGACTATAAGGCCAATCCCTCTGAGGGGGGACTCTTCAGGGAAATGCATCAGAAACGCCCAGCAAATCGGCACTAGGGATTACTCGGCAAATGTCTACATGGAGGAAGACCCTTCAAGACAGTAGGGAGGCGTGGAGGTGGAGACGGGTGTGACGGATAAGGGGGTGTCAGTATGCTGTCTCCAGGGGGGTGGGAGCCCTAACAGAACTTTAGGGAGTGGGGACATGGAGGAGGCTGATGGAAGACCATCCCATGAGTCCTGATGGCTGGACGCACTGTCCAGACTGCTGGGTGCTCTTGAGAGCAGAAGTTCATCCACACAGTAGTGTTAAGTGTGACCTCCCTCTGGTGTCCCCTGTGTCCGTTCCCCAGACCACCATGGCCTTTATTGCTGGGGCTCAGCCTTTTCTTTGAGTCTCCCTTCCTCCCACGGTCAGCAAGCTGGCAAGAACTAGGCATTCTGCTTTCAAAAGAACCTCTGAGCTCCTCTGTGGCCTCCAGGTCCAGCACCAGGACATGCTGCCGTCCTGGCTTCTCGAGTCTCCGCGTGGTCAGGTGCACACCGGGCAGCCACACGCAAGCTGGCAGGAGGCCACGTGGTCACACTGCTCATTTCCTCCTCCTGGCGATGCCTGTGTGAGCACCACCCCTCTCTACTCCCACCAGGCTGTGGGGTCACCCCCACGTTCCCAGTGAGGTCTCGCATGGGCTTGGCTCCAGGTGAACGTTCCAGCACAGGAGCAAAAGTTCCCACACGTGCCCCCTACATCCCAGCCTTGTGGCTAGTTTCCCTGAGGAGGACACAAGACCTCGAGAAGCACATGAAACTGTGCAAAATCATTTCCCTTCTGCTGTCTCTTTTACTGCAAGTCTGAAGAGAGTCAGAAAAGTTAAAATAGGTTTTATGTGATTTGCTCAAAGCCAGCAGACGTAAGGGTGGGACCCAAGCCCACTTAGCCCCGCAGGCTCTGGCTGCCACCGGGCAGAGGCAAGACCTACACGTAGCAGCCCCAACCTCCCACCAGGTGCCCTGACATGGCTGCAGCGATCAGAGGCCCATTAGTCACCTCCCCCAAACTCCTAGGAAGCCCCTGTTCACCACTTCTCCCCTGTTGATCATCTGTCTACCTGCTGTGAGCTGGGCCCGCCCCGGAACTTCGCAGCTGCCTTTTCCCTGCACACCTTCAGCCCTGGCCCTTCGCTTTTCACTCATTCCCTTCTTCCCAAACTGCTGCCTTGAACTTCCTCCAGCTCCCTGAATTTTCCCCTTGTTTTAATGGAAAAACAAAACAATAACAAAAATCACTTAAACACTTAAATAGATTTCACCATTAAAAACCCTTAATGAATAGCTCATTAAAAATTTGGAAGGATGTTTGGAGAATACTTAGAGATCTAAAAATAGACCTGCCATTCAATCCTGCAATATCCAGCTAGTTTTTGTTGTTGTTGTTGTTTTGTTGCAATTTGGTTGGGACCAGGTTTGAACCCACCACCTTTGGTATATGGGGCTGGCACCCTACCCAGTGAGCCACAGGTGCTGCCCTAGAATATCCAATATTTTTATAGTTTTGAAAAATACTTTCAAAACATTGTTGGTTGGAAAGTTAATTGATGTGACCAATATCAATGACACTTATGCAGTATATTCAAAACCCCTTAAGAATATTAGCTGTCTTTCATCCAGCAATTGTATTTCCTGGGATTTATCCCAAGGGAATCAGATATGTACATGGTATTAAAAGAATAGAAGTACAAGGACATATTGTAAGATGTTGTTTAAGGCAAGGTCGAGCCTCTAGAGTCTTGGGAATGACACAGAGTGAAGATGTGACTACTCAGAAGCAACTGAGGGATCCTGGGGGGCCAGGCACTGTCCAAGTATGGCTGGGACTCCAGTTTCCAACAGATACTTAATGAGATTTAAACAAAGACATATAAGAGAAAAAGTTACGAGTTACACTAAATGTTACATGGTACAGCAGGATGTGTAGAAGCAGAGGGATTGATTTTCTATGTTGATGTATCTAGTATGGGAAACTCCTGCTTTGACACCAGCTGTTTATTGCTCTGACTGGGAGCTTCCTTAACTATTTCTGCCTAGCTAAGAGATGAATTTGTGGTGCATATAGTTGCAACTGTTTCTACTAAACTTATTTCTCACCATGCATATGGCTGAAAATTTTTTAGCTAAATGCCACAGGTCAAACTTTTGCTACTGCCCTGGAAATCTAGTTCCTTATGTATCTCTTGAGATATTTTGTTACATGTGTCCCACACATATAATTTATGGCTCATGATGTTTTACTTTATATCTGTCTCAATCATATAGCAAGCAAATAAGTACAAGTTTACATATAATGAGAATTTGCAGTGATTACACATTTTTCCACAATCATTGATAATAGGAAAAAATATAGCAAGTTTCATTTCATAAAGGAGATTCATACAAGGAAAAACTGAATTTTATTCTTTCACAATGGTTGTAACAATGAAAAGTTAGAAACAATACAAATGTCCTAGTATATCTACATGGTATTAGTAGCAATTTTAAATAACTTTTAGAAAAATATGATAAAAACAAAAATCCACAAGTATTTTTAAGTAATAAACAAAAGGTAGGAAACAGCATATAACACATGCTTTCAACTACTTTTAAGGGTATAACCAGATATAAAAAGTGACAGGAATGATATATATCAAAATATTGAGGGATATAGGTATTTTCCTTTTTTAAAATTACTATATATTACAACTTGTCTATAATAAATGTATGTTACTTTTATGTTCAAGAACAAAACGTCCCTAATCTTCTCACCTGCAAGGAAATAAAAATGAATTTTCTGGGACTCGTGTTTGTTCGCTATGGTGGTGGGAAGTGAGGGAGGCAGTCAGGGGCAGGTGGGAGCCCACGACACCACCCTCACCTCCACCCTTCCCTTTAACTCCAACTCTGATCAAACTCAGGAGTCAGAAGCTTGTTATCCATCATAATGCTCTAGAGGTCAGTGATCAAACACAAATAACCAGAATCTGCTCCAGCCAACTAACACAGAAGGGGTTTAGGTTGTTAAAGAGATAATAGCAGTCATATAAAATCACTGGAGGGCCTGGAGGAACAGGCTTACGGCTCTTTCAACACACCATTGCTGAGCTGGCCCACTGAGGAAGTCACTGCTTCTGCCCCTAATGGGAAGCTAGAGAATCTGAAAGATGCCAGCACTGCTGCTGCTACACAGCCACAGCTGTGATTCATGACTCCAAAAATGCATGCTCTGTGACCTGCCTCTCAGGACCTCTGCTGCCACATCTGCACAGACTGTAGATGCCCCTGCCACCTTACTGTGGGGGTGGGGAGGAGCAAAAGCAGCAGAAGAGCAGCCTCTGTCTCAAAATGTTCACTTTTTTCTATAAAGTCTTACAATTCTTGACAGCTGAAGCTGAGCCCCCACACAAAATCCAAATTCTGAGAGAGAGTGGCAAATGCAGCCCTGCACTGTCCAGCTCCTCCCACAGCAGGGTACAGTAAAAGGGTGTGGAGCAGAGGGGACTGGGCCCATCTACTGTATCTTCCACAGATGCATTTGGCTGCAATGAAAGAGATTCCCCAACTGAAAGTAATCTAAATTCTAAGGATAATTGTCATCATGCTTAATAAATAATCCACATGGTGACAGCTACAGGATTAAATGAATCCATGGGTTCAACAAACACAAGCCTTTTGTTTAGAACTGCAGAGGGTCTGATATTTGATCCCCCTCAGAAGCTTGTGGGTTAGCCTGCCACAGTTTCATGGATCCTGGCTGCCATAGAGCCCGCCTTCAGACAGTGTCTAAAGATGACACAAAGACAAACAAGGTCTCTGCGGGCTGAATTGTGATACAAAGCTGGAAAACTGATGGTTGTAGTCTTGCATGATGACAAGGTAGGTGAATTGCTAATACTTCTCAAGCAACTCGATCCTTTCATCAGAAAGTCAGCTATCCTCGTAGGCACCAAGCTGATTTTTTCCAGATTCCATTTGCTGAGCCATTTCTCCAAGCTAAGCTAAGCTAGTGCTCCAAAACCAAGCCACCCACTGGAACAGGTGAGTGGGATTCATTCCCTGAGACTGGAAGAAGGGGCACCAGCTAAGCTAAAGACATGAGTAAGCTCCCATAGGGGGACCAAACAGGGTTCTAATATCAAGAAAAAAGGGATAAAGACAGCCACAGTCTGCGATAGATGGTTTTTCAAAGGAAATAGGACAAGGCCAGGCACAATGGCTCACACCTGTAATCCTAGCACTCTGCGAGGCCAAGGCAGGTGGATTGCCTGAGCTTATGGGTTCAAGACCAGCCTAAGGAAGAGTGAGATCCTGACTCTAAAAATAGCCAGGCACTGTGGTCATTGCCTGTAGTCCTAGCTACTCAGGAGGCTGAGGCAAAAGAATCACAAAGAGTTTGAGGTTGCTGTGAGTTATGATGCTGTGGCACACCACTGAGGGTGACAAAGTGAGACTCTGTCTCAAAAATAAATAAATAAATAGATTAATTAATTAATTAACATCAGCCATTGATTGGCTATACATTCTTTTATAAAAAAAGAAAATAGGACAGAGAGGCCTTTGTGATCTCACCATGCTGTGTTGGGTGGGCTTATCTGCTTGCCTGCTATCAGGAAGCCAGACCTGGAGTCCTCTCTAGGCCCTCTCTGGACCTCTACAGCTCCGCCACTTGGTGGTGCATGCTTGCCTTTCAGTAAGCCCTAGAGGGCACGGACTGTGAGACGCAACATAAAGGCACAATGTCCTGCTTCGGAGGACTCACCCACCATCCAGTTGTAGTGGTTTCTTCTTTTGCAATTGACATGATTCTAAGCATTTTAGGTACGTCACCTCCTATAGTTCTCACAACACTACTAAACACTTAACTTTAAAATATATCTATATGCCTACTTTGTAGAAACAAAGGCATAGGGGTTGAGTACTTCCTCAAGCTTATACAACCAGTAAGTGGCAGAGCTGGGTTCAAACTGGGTTCTGGCTCCAGAGCCCATGTTGTTAACCACTGGCCTACTCTGACATGAGAAGATTCCTGCAAACAAAGGATATAAGACAGAGAAAGCAAGTGCAACAAGGAAGGGAAAGGCAGGGTCAGGGACCATTCTAGACAAGGGCCACCAAGGTGGGAATAGTGAGAGTGGTGATGATAGAAACAGTTGACTTTTATTCAGCACCTAATGCACGGCAGGTATTTATGGCAGGCACTTCAGATGTGTCAACTCCTCAGTCCACACACTCACCCTGGGGAGTCAGTACAACTCATATTCCCATTTTCATTGTAAGGAGATTGAGGTGGACTGAACTCCAGTGCACACCTGTCTTCTCCCCTCCTCCATGACGATGAAATAGGCTGCCATGTGGTCTTAACACCATGGACACTGGCAAATGCTACAAACCAGAACTTCTGTAATCCTGTTTTTACTTAAGACCTGCTCCTCTGAAATAGGAATGAAGACCCAGGTGGGATAGGGAAATAAGTAAAAAGAACCAAAAAACTTTTCCATCAAGTCCTCTCCCCCACACAACCTCCCCTGCCCAAGTTCCATGTAGTAGACATTCTGTCTGGTAGGAAGCGCCTATTTCCAAACAGGGATAACACTGGGAGGCAGAAGTTTCAGGCTGAGTCACTCCGATTCCGTGGCCTTCACTGGGAAGGTTCAGGTGAGAGGGACTGAAGGTCCAGGGGTCAAGTAGGGGGCTGGAGGTGGTGCCCCCCTGGGGACTGGGAAGCCAGGTAGCCCGAGGTCATGAGATGCAGTGAAAGGAGCAGGGGAGACAGGTGGATCGGGGGACTCTAGATACCACTTCTGGACCTACAGGGCTGCTGAGAAGACCTGAGCCCTGTGGCACTCAGCACCCGTGGACACCTCATCCTAGTACTTTTTTTTTTTTTTGAGACTGGGTCTCACCTATAGCTCAGGCTGGAATGCAGTGGCTTACTGTAGCCTCCATATGCTGGATTTAGGTGATCTTCCCACCTCAGCCTGTGAGGTAGCTGGGATTACAGA
Organism: Arctocebus calabarensis; assembly: GCA_963573935.1. Taxonomy (NCBI): domain Eukaryota; kingdom Metazoa; phylum Chordata; class Mammalia; order Primates; family Lorisidae; genus Arctocebus; species Arctocebus calabarensis. The sequence continues at coordinate 20,384 of CAUYON010054129.1, forward strand.
CATGTACCACCACACCTGGCTAACTTTGTTTCCTATTCTTTCACAGAAATGGGGTCTTTCAAGGTTGCCAGGCTGGTGTCAAACTCCTGGCCTTAAGTGACCCCCTTGCTTTGTCCTCGCAAAATGCTGGAATTGTAGGTATGAGCCACCACATCCAACTTCATCTTAGTCCTTTTAAACACATTCAGACACAGTGATGCCTCCAAGGCACCCTGAGGCAGCACTGACACCCTGTGGAAAACTTTTGAACTTCTATGTAAATTGGCTTCCCAGAGGGGCTGGCACTGTGACCTAAGGGCTCACAATAACACACATAACAATGATGACAAAAACATTGCCTAGCATTCGCTCCCTAGCTGCACACACTGTCAGCCCAGAAGGAATCCTCATTTGTCACTGGACTTAGGTTTGTGGATGCTCATACCACTGTAGGGGATCAGTAACATTTTCACACTCTACAAATGGGGACCTGAGGCTCCCAAAGGACGAGTGACCTGTCCAGAGGTGTGCAGTCAGTGAGAGGCAGACACATAAACAGACTGGCTTGGAGGCCAGAAACCTTCACTCTCAATCCCACTACTTCTCTCCGAGCACAGAGCACCACAGGGGCCTCTGCGCTGACGTATAGGGCTGGTAAGACACTGGCAGTCATGCTCACTCAGTGCATGCAACTTAGTGTGTTCCTGCCTGTCCTTATAACAGGCTCTCAGCAGCCCCTTTTCTCCACCCTAGAAACCCCATGGCTAAGAGCAGAGGCTTTCCGAGGAGCTGTCCTTGTGGTTGATGACACTGTTAGTAAAGCTCCCCACCTCCATTGAGAGAAGGTGCCTCAACCATCTCACCTGTCAGAGGCTGTGATGGTAAAAGGCTTCCATGGCCCCTGTGCTGGGTTACCAATGCTCCCCATCAGTCCAGTGATAAACTATCATCAACAAGCCAGTAAGAGGGCCCTCACCAGACACAAAATTGTGTGGCACTTTGATCTCAAACTTCCAGCCTCCAGAACTGTAGGAAGATAAATTTGGGTTGTTTAAGCCACTGCACCATTTTGGTACAGCAGCCAGAGCAGAGGCAAATGGCACAAAGGCCTCAGCATCTCCCTAGAGGATGCAAAGCCAGGGTTGACCCCCAGGCAGTGAGTACCCCTACATTATCCCAAGTGAAATGGCTAGCATGCATTCCAACTGCTCCACACGTAAACACACTGGCTGTAAGAAAAACATTTTTATTACTATTGGGGAAAATTATTGATTATCTTTAGATTTTGATAAATGAAGTGTCCATATTGTAATTCTTAAAATAACGATGTAGACAACAGACCTGGTACATAAGTTCCTAGCTTGTTAAAGAAAAAATTAGAATAATTTTTTAAAAAATCAATCCACAAGAGGGCAAGAAAGGAAGTAAAAAGAAGGAAGGGATAAGGAAAGTTCACAACTTAGCTTGTTAATTCTAAACAACAAATTTAAGTCTTAAGTATAACTTTAATTTTTTCAATTAATACACAAAGGCTGTCAGAATGAGGGAAAAAATCAAATCTTTGTTGTTAACAACAGACATATCTTACACATAAGGCTACAAACTATTGAAAATGAAAGGATAGAGAATGAAATACCAAGAAAATGTTAATCTAAGAAAAGCTAGTGGAGCATTAATAACAGAAAAAATAAATGTGAGGCAAAAAAAAAAATTACTGGGAAGAAGCTCATGTCATAATATGTTCATTCACCAGACAAATATACAGGTTTGCTTAAAAGAACAGATTCCAGGGTCAGCCTGCCCACTTGAAACCCAGCTCTGCTTCTCACTATGTGCATAATCTTTAGCACATGACTTAATTCCTGTGGTTTTCAGTTTCCTCATATGTAAATGGGATAATAATAATACTTAACTTTTAGAGTAGTTGTAAGGATATAACTCAGTTAGTACATAATAAGGCAATTAGGACAATGCCTGATATGTATGTACACAGCAGGCATTACATAAATAGGGCATGAAATTTTTATATGTGTAAACCTTAATTATAGGCACCAAAGAATGCAAAGAAACAGCTGATGGAAGTAAAAACATGAGGACATACTAGTCTAAATTCTTAGTGCACTATTTCATAACACATCCTCTCAATGATTTTGTAAAAGATTCAGTAAGAATATAGAAAAGTTGACAATACTTTAGGTTCTGAGCAAGATAGCGGCCGAGTAACAGCTTCCTTGCAAATGGGCACCATGAGTCTGGGGACCGTGAGTCTCCTGGCAACATGAAAAACCAGTCCAGAGTAACCCGCTCAAGGGACCGTGAGGAAGAAAATTAAGGCTTGTCCAGAGCAGCTACTGCAGAGGATTCCACCTATAAAGAAATGTTAGAAACGGCAGAAAAGGAATTTAAAATACAGATGATGAAAACAACGAAGGAAATTCCTGCAAAAGTGGAAAATAACCAAAAAGAAATCGGAAAACAGAATTGAATAAGAAATGAATGATAGGAAGAATACAAAAGGATACAGCAGAGCTGAAGGAATTGAAGCAGTCATTTAGGAACTTAAAGATGCAATAGAAAGTATCAACAACAGATTGGACCATGCAGAAGAAAGAATCTCAGAGGTAGAGGACAAAGTTCTTGAGATAACTCAGATGCTTAAAGAGGCAGAAAAGAAGAGAGAGAAAGCAGAACATTCACTGGCGGAATTACAGGACTCTATGAAGTGTTCAAACTTTATAGGTATCCCAGAAGGGGAAGAAGAAAGCCCCAGGGGAATGGAAGTCATACTAGAGAATATTATAAATGAAAATTTCACAAATATCACCAAAGATTCTGACACTCTCGTTTCAGAGGGATATCAGACCCCAGGTCGCCTCAACTCTCACCAAGCTTCCCCAAGACACATAGTGATAAACATGTCCAAAGTCAAGACAAAAGAAAAGATTCTTCAAGCTGCCAGGAGTAAGTGCCAATTGCCCTACAGGGGCAAATCTATCAGAGTGACTGCAGACTTCTCAAATGAAACTTTCCAAGCAGGAAGAAAATGGTCATCTACCTTTAATCTACTTAAACAGAACAATCTCCAGTCCAGAATTCTATATCCTGTGAAGCTAAGTTTTAAAATTGATGGAGAAATCAAATCATTTACTGATATACAGTCATTTAGGAAATTTGCCACAACAAGACCAGCTCTACAGGAAATACTCCAACCTGTTCTACACACTGACCATCACAATGGATCAACAACAAAATAAGATCTCAAAATTAAAGGACAGAGCCTAACTTCCACACTGATGCAAAAGATAAAACTAAGCAATGGACTCTCACAAAATGAGATGAATAGAACACTACCACACTTATCAATTATCTTAATAAATGTTAATGGCTTGAATTCCCCACTAAAGAGGCATAGATCGGCTGACTATGTTAAAAAACACAAGCCATCCATTTACCGTTTGCAGGAAACACACCTAGCTTCAAAAGATAAATTAAAACTCCGAGTTAAGGGTTGGAAGACAATTTTTCAGGCAAACAGAATTCAGAAGAAAAGAGGAGTTGCAATCTTATTTTCAGATACATGAGGATTTAAAGCAACTAAAGTCAAAAAAGACAAAGATAGTCACTTTATATTGGTCAAGGGAAAAATACAACAAGAAGATGTTTCAATTCTAAATATTTATGCACCCAATTTAAATGCTCCTAGATTCTTGAAACAGACCTTACTCAATCTGAGCAATATGATATCCTATAACACCATAATCACAGGGGACTTTAACACTCCTCTTAAAGAGCTGGACTGATCTTCTAAACAGAAATTAAACAAAGATTTAAAGGACTTAAATGAGACCCTAGAACAACTGTGCTTGATAGACGCATATAGAACTCTCCATCCCACAGATAAAAAATATACATTCTTCTCATCAGCCCATGGGATATTCTCCAAAATTGATCATATCCTAGGACAAAAAAAAAACCTCAACAAAATCAAAAGTATTGAAATTTTATCTTGTATTTTCTCAGACGACTAGGCACTAAAGGTAAAATTCAACTCTAACAAAAATGTT